>JASANA010003840.1:0-20014 GCA_030248095.1 Ptycholaimellus sp. GST1_10
AGTTGGTGGCCGCAGGCAGAAGGCCTGGACAGACTCCAGCAGTGACCAGGAAGCCTTCGGCTGCCTCCAGCATCTTGTGGTGGAAGCCTGGGCCAGGACGGTAGCAGCTGGGAGTCCTTGGGCGGCTGGTAGGAACTGCCCTGGCAGCTGGCGGGTAGAGGGCCTGGGAAGCTTCCAAGCGGCAGAGGAAGCCTTAACAGCCTCCAGCGTCAGGTTGGAGGTCCGGGCCTTCAACGGTGGCAGAAGGGAAATCTTGGCCACCAGCGGTAGTGAGTAGAAGGCATGGGCCACTAGCTGTGGCAGGTGGGGGTCCTGAAGCTGGACAGAGGATTGGATGAAGCTCTGGCCTAGGCAGTGAAGTGCTGAGTGAACTCCAGTGTTGTGCTGGAGGCTTGGGAGGTTGGCAGTAGCAAGCAGAAGGGGTACCTGGCAGCCTTCAGAGCAGTGTTGGAGGCCTGAGAAGCCGGTGGCAGCTGGCAGGAGGCTTGGCAGCCTCCAGTGGGGGGTAGGTCTGTCAGTGCTTGCATGGCAAGTTGAGATGCTGGGGAAGAGCACTGGTTGGTGATGGCTCTGTGTGGTAGATTACAACTGTTCTTGTCAACTGCAAACATCCCAGCTGAGTCTGATGCAGCAGTTGTTCAATGGGGATCCCAGGTGGAACAGTTGGCTTTCTCTGGTCGGGTACCCTCTGTCCTCCCGGGGGCGGGGGTAGAGAGGGGGGTAGGGCCGTCAGTGGCGGTGGGCATGGGGAAGTTTCCAGGCGCCGAGAGAGGAAGGCCAAGGCTGCCTGAGCAGAGGTCTGTTGGTCTAGATGTAACAGGTTGGTCTAGATGCAACAGATCCTCCCTGGTTGGTCTAGATGCAACAGGCATAGGGGGTGAGGAGTGTAAGGATGGAGAGTGTAGCAGGAGCCGTTGCTGTGGTTTATGCCAGCGAAGACGCCGTCCATCTGTCTGTGCATCTACGGACAGTAGCAGGGCTTGGCTATGCATGTCTAGGCGAAGTGATGGTTGGGCAAGCGAGGCTGGAGGGGCATGTTGACCAGGCCCAAGATGGCAGAGTGCAGGAGGCTTTGAGCCTTCGGCTGAGCCATTTGGTAGGTGAATGGTGGGCTCCGGCCGCGCTATTAGTGTGGCCAAGGGGTTGATGGAAGGGTGACAGCATGAGATGGTGCTGCAGAATAAGCAGTTCTTGTCGCTTTGGTTGACGATGGGCAAGGCGGCGGCGAGGCGGAGTAGATGGGTGCTGATTTGGTTACCAGTGCAAATCATGAGGCGCAACACTGACTCTCAAGACGTGGCCGCTGTTAGGAGTCAAAAGAAGCGAGAAGGAAGAGATCTGCATGTCACTTGAATTGCCAATCTGGTGGGTGACGAATTCGGGGTTGGCAGCACAATTCGTCGATGTCCAAGCGGAAGCTGTTGGACAAGCCCTCTAGGTTCCCATGGGCAGAGTCCAGGGCTGGCATCATACTGAGGGGAAAGTATGATGCGGCCAGAAGGATTGACAGAGCCTGTGTCGGAATGTGGTGGCTTTGAAGAGGCCAAGATGCATGACGCTGGGCTTGGTCATGAAGTGGCCGAAGTAGAAGACGATGGCAAAGCTGGACTCGGACTGCTTCACGCCGATGAGCATGTAAGGTGGGAATCAGAACTGCAGTTGTGCAGAGCAAAGCTCTTGAGGCCAGCAATCTGTAGCTAGAGGCGGGCGAAACGGGGCAGTGGACGGGTTAGGTGCTGTGCTTGATGCAGAATGTGCCGGTGGCCTTGTCGTTGAAGGCGGGCAAGAAGCAGTAGCAGTCGCAGTGGATGCCATCCAGGATGTCTGGTTTGCCATAGCCAAAGCTGAGCAGGTGGAAGGAGCTCTGGTTGGTCTAGATGCAACAGGTTGGTCTAGATGTAACAGGTCCTCCTTGAGGCCGTTGATTGGTCTAGATGCAACGGGTTGGTCTAGATGCAACAGTTCCTCCTTGAGGCCATCCACGAAGTGGCTGTGGAAGCTGCAGTAGTAGTCCAGGAAGATGCGCAGTCTTCTGATGGTCGGAAGAGTTGAGCAGACTCTTCTGGCTGTCGGTGAGCAGACTGGAGAGCTTGGCATTCTGGAAGTGGCGGAGGGCAGAGTGGAGCATGTCCATGATTCCGTGCTTCACGACGCTGATGCAGACCAGCTTGGCGATCGGGAAGTGGTGGAAGAGGCAGTGGACCACGTCCATGAAGCCACGCCCCACAACGTTGATGAAGGCCAAGATGACATATCCAGCAATGCTCCAAAGTTTACAGAATCTGAAAGGATTTTGTAAATGGCGTTGGCCGGCGAAAATTGCAGCTGGCGGAGTTTGAGGCCAAGCCTTTGCTTGCCAGGAAGCCGCTGCCATGCACCTTACACACTGTCAAAACAGTCGTAATATGCCGCACCAAACAGATCTTGAAGAGTCTGTTTTCCTCGAAGCAGTCACTTTTAGGCTGTTGCAGTAGACGCCTGGTAGTCTGCGTTTGTCAAATCAGCCGCCTGTTTGACTGCGAAGCAGGCTCGAAGTAGCCTAAACTTGTAGTTGGCCACGAACCAAACTCTTGGTAGTCTGCACTTGTTGACTTCAGCCACTTGTTTGGCTGCAAAGCAGACTCGAAGTAGTCTGCGCTTGTCCAGTCAGCCGATTGTTTGGCTGCGAGGCGGACTCCTTTTGGCCCACACTGACGAGATCGGCCACTTGGTTGGCCGCAAAGCAGGCTCGATGTTGCCTGCGCTTGTCCAGTCAGCCACTTGTTTGGCTGCAAGGCGGACTCCTTTTGGCCCACACTGACGAGATCGGCCACTTGGTTGGCCATGAAGCAGGCTTGATGTTGCCTGCGCTCGTCCAGTCAGCCACTTGTTTGGCTGCGAGGCGGACTCCTTTTGGCCCGCACTGACGAGACCAGCCACTTGGTTGGCTGCAAAGCTGACTCTTTGTAGTCGGCGCTCGTCCAGTCAGCCACTGGGTAGGCTGCAAGGCGGACTCCTTTTGGCCCGCACTGACAAGATCAGCCACCAGTTTGGCTGCAAAGCCAACTCTCTGTAGTCAGCGCTTGTCCAGTCAGCCACCGAGTAGGCTGCGAAGGCGGACTCCTTTTGGCCAGCTCTGACGAGATCAGCCACCAGTCTGGCTGCAAAGCAGACTCGAAGTAGTCTGCACTCGTCCAGTCAGCCACCGAGTAGGCTGCAAAGGCGGACTCCTTTTGGCCTGCACTGACAAGATCAGCCACCAGTTTGGCTGTGAAGCAGACCCGAAGTAGTCTGCATTTGTCGAATAGCCACCGGGTAGGCTTTGACTGAGGCTGAGGGTTCATTGTTCCATTCTCCTTCCCATGTCGATAACCAGCCACCTGGTAGGCTGGGCGCTGTCATTGCCTCCTAGTAGGTCTGCGTGGTCATGCTCGTCTGTGCTCGTCAGCTCAGAGTCCTGTAGGACAAATTCGCTCTCCTCTGCATCCTCCTTCCATCCGTCGATGGCTCAAGGTGGCAAAAGGCATACTAGGCCTTTGCAGAGTAACAAATGGGCCGCTGTGCCTCCGAAGAGAGAAGGAATGAGGGGCTTTGCCAGCCCTTCACATGATGCCGCTCCCATGTTGGTTGTCCCAGCTATTGAATCCTGCTGTTCTCCCGCTTCCTCAGCAAATGGGCAGAGTGGAGCAGGGCATGCCCCTGCAGTCTCTCTGCCTCCCCCCATAAGGGCGACAGAAAAGAGTAGCAGTGAGGCCGAGTAGTTGTTGCCCGCTGGCTCTTTGTAGCTCTTAGGCGGGGCTTTCCACAGGCATCTGATTTCGCAGTTCAATCCACAGTCGGAGTCCACAGAGGAAGGCTGCTGTGAAGGAATTGCTAATGACAGATGCTGCATCATTGTCATTCTCAGGTCTGCAGTCGGAGTCCACAGAGGAAGGCTGCTAGAGATGAGAAGCTTGGCAGTTGAGTTTTAGTCCTACTGTTTGTCAAATCCTGTCCGCAGTCGGAGTCCACAGAGGAAGGCTGCTGGAGGAGGATTGCAGGGACAGATTGACTCTTGATGTAGTTGCTACTGTTTGTCGTCTCCCATTCGCAGTCGGAGTCCACAGAGGAAGGCTGCTGAAGCAAGAGTGCAGGGACAATCTGAACTCCTGGTGGCCGTAGGCCTGTGCCTGCCAAATCAGGCCATGTAGACAGGGTGGCCGTTGGCCTGTGTCTGGTTCAGGTTGCAGTCGAAGGCAACCCAGTTGTTGCTGAGCTTGCTGAACTGGACCATGTAGAAACAGATGGCCCTAGGCCTGCGCCAGTCGCATTCCTTTCCTTTGTAGCTGAAGAGCAGAGAAGAAATGTGCTGGCCGTTGATAAACATTGACGCATCATTCGTTAGCGACCAATTGATTGGCATAGAATGAGAAGAGGTCAATGGGTGTCTGGAGGCTGTAGGCAAAGATCTCGAAGTCAAAGCTGAAGCTGTGGGTGGAGGTCTGGAAGCCGTAGCCTTTGCAGATTTGCGCCATCGAAGAGGTCAGCAAATCTCAATCAGACGCAGTGTAGAACCAAAGTTCCATAGATGTCTTCTTTTATCCGTCTTTAGGATAATAGAAGCGTTGATGAGAAGTTTGCTGCAGTTTCATTAAAGTAAAACTTTAATGCTATAGTCGGCGATATCTTGAAAGGCAGAATTGATGCCGCTCCTTTCAGGCCTCCTTGAAGGATGAAAGGAGGAAGAAGATTGTAGGTGATTGCCGGTGTCCATCTATACGCTGTCCAAGCGGCACTTGCTGGAGCATGTCTGGGCCTTGGGGCTCCGCAAAGGGTGCTTGGGGGTAGATGGAGGGGAAGGTTGAGGAGGGGTAGGGGACTGTCGGCTTCCATCTGTGTGCTGTCCAAGAGGCGCCGGCTGGAGAGGCTCTGCATCTCGGAGATGCCCAGCTAAGCATGCTTGGCTGAGCAGAGCACACTCGAGGCCAATCTTGGCCGGTCCAGGTTGGAAGGCTGGGGTAGAGAGGTGGTGCTGTGAAGACTTGCAGATATGCTGGTGGCGCGAATGGCGGTGTTCTTGTGGCAGCGATAGAAGAGGCTAGTCTTCAGCTCCTGTCTGTTGTCTGAGAGGCGCCAGCTGGAGAGGCTCTGCGCGCACTGGAGGCCAATCTTGGCCTGTCTCAGTTTGGAGGGGGTGGGGCTGGAAGGTACAGGTAGGGTGCTGTGAAGACTCACAGATACGCCGGTGATGCGAAATGCGAGGATCTTGAAGTGGCGATAGAAGAGGCTAGTCTTCAGCTCACATCCTTAGGAGAAGGGAGGAGTGTTTGAGGGCGCAGGGGTTGTTGGCGTTCATCTGTGCGCTGTCTGCGTGGCACCGGCTGAGGATGCTCTGTGTCTCAGAGATGCCCAGCTGGGCGCGCTTGGCGTAGAAGAATGCACTCTTGGCCTTTCTTGATCTGCCTCAGTGAAGGGGGGGGGGGGTTGAGGGTAGATGGAGGGTGTCATGAGGACGTGCTGAATGCAACGGCGGCCAGATAGACGATGTTCTCGTAGCGGCCGTAGCTGAAGCAGGTCTTTGGCATCCGTTCCTATGAAGAGTGGAGGAAGGGGGGTAGTTTGAGGATGCTGTTTATGACGATGTCGGCGCATTCGATGCAAGCGCTGGCCATCTGACTGTAGTCCTTCTAGGCCTTGGCCACCTGGCTCAGGTTCAGGTCCGGAGACAGGCGAATCATGGCCGCGCAATTGGAGGCGCTGGCCTGTAGGCTTAGGTTACTGGTTCCGTTTGGGTACCCTTCTCTCTCGCCCGGCAACGAAAGTAGAGGCTGAGGTAATAGGTGAATGAAGATGGACGCGCATGTCCGCGGTGCAAAAGGCGGGCAGTCTAAGCTAGGCAATGCTTAGGCGCCTGTTTCACTGGAGGCTGTGAGGCTTTGAAGGGACGAGTTGAGGGGGCTTGTACATCGGGGGTGCACTAGGCGGACATGCAGGGCTTGTAAGGCTCGGGCGTCTGGTACAAGCGAATCCGCCGGAGGGAGGACTGGAGGTCCTTTGGCCGCGTATAGGCCACAGGATAGGAAGGCGGCAAAGCTTTGGCAGCACCTTTTAGGCATTGCAGAGTGATGGGGGCCTTTCAAGGGTGGTGAGAAAGTAGTACTTTCTCTGCGCTTCTTATGACTGGAACAGTTGGCCTGGCTGGATTGCACCAAATTCCGCAGCTTGGGATGACAGTGTTTTGTCTGCTTGGGTTTATGTCGTTTCTCTTACGTCGATTCTTTAGGCCCGTAGGCAGGGGCGAGTGGCTGTGCAATTGCTTAGTTTGAAGGCAGCAGAGAGTTTGCCGCCACTCGGGATGACACTGAGAAATTGTGTGGGCTGAAGGCCGCAAAGAAATTGATGCAGCTCGGGATGATGCTGACAATTTGTTCAGATTGAAGGCCGCGAAGAAATTGACACAGCTTGGGATGACGCTGACAATTTGTTCAGGTGGGAGGCCTAGAAGAAGTTGACGCAGCTCGGGATGACGCCAGGCAAGTTGCAGTCGCTGATGGCCACGAAGAGATTGACGCAGCTCGGGATGATGCTGGCAACTTGCTCGGAGTATAGGTGCTGAGCTGAAGGCAGGGCGGAGTTGGAGGAACTGCCGGAGCAGAGCTGTCTGAAGGCCACTCCAAAAGAGGCTTTGCAGAGTTACGTAAACTTTATGTTTAGTGCTAAAGAGGTTACTGAATTTTTGTCCTCATATATATATGTCCCGATCTGGAAATGCTGTCCACGGGCGAATTCTCAACGGAATTGGACAAACTTTTTGTTTTCCTGAAAGGTAATGCTATTTTAGGAAGATCTGGAGGGGTAGACCCGGAATTTGAGCATTTGAAACATTACTTTTTTGGGTAGAAAGGTTGAAAAATGGGGTATGCTGTAAAAGGCTCAATTCTCAACGGATTTTGACAACCTTTTTTTCCCTGAAAGGTAATAATATTTTAGGAAGATCTAGAGGGGTGGAACTGGTCCCAAAGCATTTGAAACATTATTTTTTTGGGTAGAAAGTTTGAAAAATGGGGTATGTTGAGAAATAGCGAATTCTCAACGGATTTGACCAAACTTTTTTTTTGCTGGAAGGTAATAACATTTTAGGAAGATCATTACTTGGACTGGAACAAAGGCTGCACATCTTGGCAATAGCCGATAATACCTTGTTAAATTTAGTAAACACAACTTCATGATATGACTTTTAAATTTAATTTCCTCACCTCATAGCCCAAGATAGTGTTCTAATAAGATGAATCATACATAAAACGAAAAAACTATCCAATAAAAATAATAAGATGAAATAACTACAGATATGTTCTCCGTTTTCTGAATGTACCCGAAAAACTAGCGCGGATCGGAAACTCATTGACAATGGTTTTTTGATTGCTGCATCATGCTGTTCATTTTTGCGCGGCCGCAGGCCGCCTGCCGTGGAGGGCAGGGCAGTCAGAGCTCCGTAGGCCGGAGGGCATGGGTGCGGAGGCCCCGGAGCGTAGCCTAGCATGCGAAGCCATATATATATGTCATTCCGGGGGCGGGCCTCCATGGTTTTTCAACGAAATTGGCTGATTTTTTGCATGAAGGTCCGTCTGGGTTGTATCTCCAGGCCATTTTTGGTGCTCGGCGTAATTTTGCGTTTTTCGCCTAAAACTCAACTTTTTGATGTTTCAAAGCACCAAAAATCATAAATCACCGGTTTTTCAATGAAATCAGCTGATTTTTGGCAGTTACATCCGGTGATGCGATTTCTTGAAGCTGGCAAAAGGATTTTCAGAAATATTTATTTTTTTCCCGATTTAGGTCAAAACCAAAAATCTTGATGTTTCAAAAATTTGAACATTTATAAATCGATGGTTTTTCAATGAAATCAGTTGATTTTTGGCGTGTACATCTGTCATGGTGACATCTTGAAGTTGCGAAAAGGACTTTTTGAAAAATTTATTATTTCTTGCTTTATAGTCAAAAACCTAAAATCTTGATGTTTCAAAAATTCGAACATCCATAATTCCCTGGTTTTTCAATAAATTCAGCTTAATTTTGCAGGGCAGAGGCAAACAAAGGCCGCGCATCTTGGCGATAGCCAAGAATACCTTGTTTGGTGAAAGGCCAACCTCTTTGCACTATCGTCAGAGAAGTCATTGTCAGCGCTATCAGCAACAAGCAAGAACGGCAATGGTTTCTAATGTCACCATTTTCAATTCGTCAGTGTGGGTCATTTATTAATTAGCAGTCTTTCCTGCAGATTAATAAGACTAACATTGTAAGTCGAGTCTCCTCTTCCAGGCCAATAAATATGAGGCCAGAGGGTGCTGGCTGGCTATGCTTCTCATCGCAAGCCTGAGGGAAAGGACTGGGAGAGTTCTCTTCTAAGAGAGAGAGCCTCATCATTCTGCTCCAGTCATTTTGGGCAAATTATGAGGCTTAGTGCGCTACTGGGTGGAAGCATGAGCTTTTCACCACTAATCGCTTTCTGTGAGCGATTTACGACCAGATGCAGGTCACCCGACAAAGTGCCGCCTTTCTAAAGATGCAGCGGTTGCTTTTTATCATGCCAGTTTGTGTCGGATAAACATCCGAACATCAGCAAAGGACTTCATCAGCAAAGCTAAATGGTGCGTCTCACTTCACCTGGCTTCAATCATCTTGAATGTTTCTCCAATAAGAACCTGGCCAGATTTTTTTTAGACTAGGCATATGATGAAATTATGTTCCGGAGTCTAAGCCAGTGGGTGTCCATTCTGCCAAGCTAGTCATCTTCTTTTTGGATAAATGAAAGTTATTTATTTCGCTGAATTAAATTGTCAAGCGGGCATCATTAAGATCACGAAGGCTTCCTTGAATTATCATTTTGTTTAAGTTTGCCAGACTAAAAGACAAGGCTAAACAAAAAACATCATGAAAATCAGTTATTCCGCCATTATCAAATCTGCATACATTTACAGAAGATAAAAAAACCTCAATAAATCACAAACGGTTGTGCATTCACCTGACTGGAAGTTTGGACATGATGAGTTTTCATCATGTGGTTAAGAGGTAGGGGAGCTCTCAAGGATGTTTCACTCAGACCGAATTGAGTGCGAATAAGAGGGCATCGAATGACAATAATGCAAAACATTTGACACCTAAATAGATATGCCTACATATGTGTGTCCCAAGAAATTGATGGGATATGGCACGGGACAATTTTAATTTCAAGAATGGAATTCCTTTAAACGTATTAACTTACGCCAATCGTCTATTTGAACTGTTTGTACTGAGCTGTTGGTATAAACATAAAATAACGTAGTACATATTTCAGTTTATTTAAAGATAAAATATACAATAAAAAATAAACAATGGGAAGTATGGGGCCAAGGAAAGTAGGTTAAAAAGGGATTATTTTGGGGGATTAAAAAGGGATTATTTTCCCTATTTTATTATAGGGATTATATTCGATTGGAAGGTTCTTGCGTCGCACCATGCCATCACTTTGGAACCATTCTCGGCGGAACTGCTTGGCGGCACCTTCTGGAGCATTGGTCCACTCAAAAGAAATGCGATCATTGTTGGTGTCTTCTTGGCCATATGCGCATCTGGATCAAAATGACAGCTGACTTGGCAGCAGTAGTAGAACTGGAATGAGCAGATTAGGAGACCAGTATCACATGCCCCTCCAAACACGGCAGCGAAAGACAGTCCAACCCAGTAGCCTTTCATTCCTTTTTGGCACAGATATTGAGAAACAGGATAGTACCGGGTGCGGCGTCCAAAAGTTGACAAACTTGAAGACTATGGTTCTCCATGCCATTGCAGTTCTGTGAGCTCCCGCTTCACAAAGATGTTTGCCTAGGTGTCTATTATAAGCATGTAAAGCGGTTCGATGTTTCGTGCAGTCTGGATGGAGAAATGGCAAAATTAGTAGAAAAGGTCAGAAAAATGGCTGTCAGCAGAATACATTCTAGTACACCTAACTTTGGCAATTAATTTATCCACCCCACTTGCAGCTAGAGAGTTGATTTTTTAGGTCTAACCTTGGTTAATAAGGTTGGTAATTTGCAGCTCAATTGATTAAACAGGTGTGGAGAAATTGCCATTTTAGTAAAATAAATCTAAAAACAACTTGGCTTGCAGACCGGTCTGTCCAGTGATATCGGGAATCAATAGAAAATGTGGAAAACCCCATTATTTCAATAGCTATTTCTGGCCACAAGAAAGACCTAGAAGGCTGAAAATTTATACCTAAGTTAAGGACCTTTAGGACTAAATTGTGTTAAATTTCTGGCTTCAAAGCTTTTTATGGACCAGAGAAAAAAGCTGCATAGTTGGATGGCATTTTTTTTGAGTCTCAACCCAAGTTGTTTTAGTGTGGTTTTACTAAAACGGCAAGTTCTCCACACCTGTTTCATCAAATGAACTGCAAATTTCTACACTTGCTAAAGAATGTTAGGCCTACTTTGTGTAAAAAAATTATCTCTCTAGCTGCCAGTATGGTGGAGAAATTAATTTCCAAAATTAGGCATATGGTAATGTACTACCCCCCTGAATTCTGCTGACAGCCATTTTTCTGACCTCTTTTACTAATATTGCCATTTCTGCATCCAGACTGCACGAAACACCAAACTGCTTTCTACTTAATTTTTTTCCTAGATCAATCAAAATTTTGTGGTTTGGGCCTTATTGCCAAAGCACATTTTGCCTTGGTTTCTGTTTGCCTAAAAGTTAAAAAAACATAATTTTTAATTCTTTTCAAAGCTTAAGCACAGTAGTGAAATGATCACACAAATTCTAAACGTTTCGAAGTTTAATATTCTTCATCATAAAACAGTTATAATCATAAAACATCATAATCATAAATTTTAATTCTTCATCATGTGTGTATCAGTTGAAGATGTTAGCACAATTAAAATTTTTGACCATGGAGCAGCCCGAAGGGCCGCTCCGCGGTCTATAGAGGCTACTAAACTTTTGTCCTCATATATATATATATATATATATATGTTTCTGGAAATGCTGGCCCCGGGCGAATTCTCAACGGATCTTGACAAACTTTTTTTCCTGAAAGGTAATGCTATATTAGGAAGATCTGGAGGGGTAGACCCGGAATTTGAGCATTTGAAACATTACTTTTTTGGGTAGAATAGCTTGAAAACTGCAATATAGCGTTTTTGCGCTGTAGCACCTCTATTCTTGAGAATTGCACAGAAGACATTGGTTTTTTGATTCACAAGTCATATATACCAATTCTAAATATGTGCTTGCTTTTGCAAATGGTTGAGAAACCACAGACTTTTCCTCTTGAGTGACAAACTTTCATGCTCACCAATAGCACCAATAAACAGTAGCAGCTGAACGGTTGAAAATTGCACAGAAGACATTGGTTTTTTTGATTCACAAGTCATATATAGCGATTCTAAATATGTGCTTACTTTTGCAAATGGTTGAGAAACCACAGACTTTTCCTCTTGAGTGACAAACTTTCACGCTTACCAATAACATCAATAAACAGTAGCAGCTGAACGGTTGAAAATTGCACAGAAGACTTTGGTTTTTTGATTCACAAGTCATATATACCGATTCTAAATATATGCTTACTTTTGTAAATGATTAAGAAATCGCAGACTATTCCTTTTGAGAGACAATGTGCACCTTCACAATGAAAATTTTCCTTTATTTTCAGGTGTTGCTACACGTGAAGTTGGAAGCGCTCCGCGGTCCCCTTTCGCGCTTTGCGCTATATACTTGTTGTAAAAACAGTTGCAGCCTGTCTGCAACAAGAAAAAAATCTTCCTGCACGCTTCGCGCGCACTTATCATAATTTTTATTTTATTTTATTTATTATTTTCTAAAACGTGTCCCATCAAGAGACGTAAGGTCCATAACAAATTAAGCGTAACATAAATTAAATTAAGAATTTCTATTATAAATAAAAGTATGCTGTCCATATTAGTTATTGATGACTGTTGCATTCGCTGGGAAAATAGTTTAAGAAGCATTGATTTATTTAGTGCATAAATGTCTCAAATTTGGCAAAAACTGTGTGAAATGGAACTGTCTTGAGCAATAGTGGTGTCTCATAACACACACACTCAAATAAATTATGCAACTGGTCTTTCACTTTGTTTGTTATTGTCTGTATTTTATCTTGGTCTCCCTTCCCTTGCTGAAGTAATAGATTGAATATGCACACATCTCGTTTCTTCTAATTTCCGTGTGATGCTTTTGGAAATGCACTGGGTATAACTTGGACTGTTCTATGCAGTAATCAATTTGTTTTTGGCTGTGTTCCATATGTTTGATAATAATTGCCATTATTTTTGTCCCTGTCATACACTTTGTTATTATATTTTCATCCAAGCTTGAATTGCACATATTAAGAGCCAGAAGTTTTACATCATTGTCTTGGGTTCTATATTGCGCTGCTGTTTTGAGGCTCTGTTTTCAGGGTATTTTGATAAATTGGTGTGTCGATTATAGGTGTTTTTGTGGACGAGTGTTCTCTTTTCTTTTTCAAGGGTTTGAGGTTAACGTGGCTGGCAGCATTTGGCAAATTGTTGTGCAGTATTACTGTCTTTGGTTGGAGGTGCTGCGAGGGCTTGTTTGCTTTCTTTTTCCATTTATAGTTGTATATGTCATATTTGATCCACGAGATGTTTATAATCATGAGGTATTGTATCCAGACGCTGTCATTAGGTGCTAAGGGTTTACCATGCAATGTAGCTGCGCTAACCATAATTGGAGTTCTCCCTTGCTGTAACTATTAATGCTTGTATATTATTGCTTTCTTGAATATTGCTTTCTATGAATATTATTGCTTTCTGAATATTATTGCTTTATCAATGGTCATGTTTTCTATTTGTGGTTTCAAAAATTATACTACAATTTTGCCCTGAGATTTTTCCCAAAAAGGAGTGCACAATTCCTATCCAATTTTAAGAGTCAATTTAAGAGTCAAGAGTCAATTTAAGAGTCAAGTGCATTTTTCATCTCAGATGCCAATTGATGTTTTTCTACCCTGGCACTGGGGACTATGGACAGGGCTATCGGCAAAGACAGGAGAGAGAATCTTGTGCGCAAAATAGGATGTGATGAAACTGGCCACTGTTTTGATAGGCCAAACCAAAAAACGGCCTAGTGTTGGAATGTAAATTTGACACACCATTCTAGCTTCCACTTCCACACGCAGTGTCCCCTCCCATGTTAGACGCCTACCCCATCTCTTCCAACCTCCAGCAGAGTTTGCTCCATCCCGCGCCTTGACAGACAGACCCCATGCCCCTTCCCATATGGCATGGTATGAAGGGGCAGTGGGGGCGAGATGTCGAGGGAGGATGGAGTGTGCAACTAAAAGTAGATGCCATAGCTTCATCCCACAGCCCAGTCTCCACTCCACTCTTCCCTCGACGCCTCTCCCTCCCTCCCTCTTCACTACACTTCATCCCACAGCACAACCCTCTCTCCTCCTCCATCATGGCAACCCCACAATGTGCGGAGTGCAAGAACGGAAGAGGCATCCGGAATTCGAACCTTGGCACAAGGGATGGTAAATGTTTGCTTTATTCAAATTGGCAAACCATTTGGACAAGATACGAGATTCCAAGGTTCAGAATAGTATGCAGAACATGAAATAAATATTCTAAATTGGTTGAGAAAGTTCAGAATGTGCAATCTTCTAAGTTTCGCCTATTTTAAGCCAATTTTTAAAGTGACAAATTTTAAAATTTTTAAAGTTAAAGTGAACTTGGCATAGAGTGCATTTTTTCGGAGATAGTGTTTATCTGAGAGAAGAAGGAGAGACCTCACGGCCCACTCCAACGAGGGAAAGAATGCAGAGGAGATGCATGGAGAAACGTTTGTCAGGTAATGAGCATCAAAACCACTCCGTCAGGGTCGTGGCCGCCGCAGTGAAACCGCCACTCCGCCCACCAGCCACTTCCTCTGAAAGCTGATTCCAGAGCCCCCTGACCCGGTGGGGCCAGAGGGCCCCCAGGACCAAACCGCCCAGGGATGGTGCCAACCTCGAAGGTTTTGAAATAGGCGGGGGAAGAATATAGGGCAGCCGTGGAAGTGTATCTGGGCCTGAGCTGGAGGTGACGCAAGTGAGGGTGGAAATGCTGGTGAGGGGTGTTAAATGTGTGTAGATGGTGGGGGCTTGGTTGGATGAGGCGGGAGAGGGGGGGGGGGGGAAGAGGAGGCCTGTGGTGCTGATGGTGCGCTTGAGGTAGGCATATAAGTCCTTTTCAATTAGGTGCTTACTTTTAACGTTGGTTTGAAACGACAGACTTGTCCTTTTGAGTAATATTAGTTTCAGTCAGTTTGAGACAATGATACACTATTATATATGAGACCATTTACACAAACAAACATTGTATGGATAATACGCATATAAAATGAAAATATTTAGGTATCAGAAACCAAAAATTCAAAATGGAAAATGAAACCTACAGTTCATCAAACGCATCAACATCTTCTAGTTCTGCGGAAGACTTGAGCTCAGTTGCAACAGTATCTGATAAAAGGTTAATCCTACTTCGCCATGGTGAACGAGTTGATAGGATATTTCCTCACTGGCAAGCATTATCAAAAGACAAAAGCTCTGGCATGTATAGACCATATAATCTAAACCTACCTCTAAGTATTCCTAAAAGGAGCAATATTAATGATTTTAATCATGACAGCCCATTAACTGAACTTGGATCTGCAACGGCACAGCTTATAGGAACTGGAATTCGCAAAGCAGCCTTAGAACCGGACTTTATATTTACATCCCCAGCTCTTCGATGTATTCAAACAGCTGCACATGCAATTCGTCGTTTTAAACGTCCTGATGCTGTAAAGATTAACATAGAACCTGGATTATATGAATGGGCTGGATCAAATACACCAGGTCGAGGGCATAAATTTCCCACATGGCTTACACGCGAAGAATTGAAGAATTCCGATTTTCCTATTGATATAAACTATTCGCCTGTCATCAAATCATCTGATCTTCAAAAAGTTGGATTCGCGGAAACATTAGAAGAATTCAAACATAGAGTAAATAGTGTCATTCAATGTATATTGTCAAAATATCCCTCTACTTGTACATTTTTACTGGTAACCCATGCGCCGTTTATTGACACAGCTGCACAATAGCTCCTCCATGGAACAGCAACAAGAGCACCAACGTTTCAAGAAATGGATAAAATGGGGGTAATGTACCCATTCCTCTCTTTGCTGGTATTTGCACCGCTGCCAAGAATAGAACAAAATGGGTCTAATTCAAAAGCTTCGTCTTCAGAACTCAAATGGTCTCTAGTTCCAAACATCATACCTCCTATATCTTTTCACGACTTTTCAAATCGCATTTCATCCGCATTTCTTTATCGTGCTTAAGTTATTTCATATTGCCTTATTTACTCAATCATTTAAAATTTGATCTTTATGTTTATGTTTTAAATGATAATTCAATAATCACAATGTAGTTTATAACCCGAATTACATCTTTGAGGATACATAAAGAATTAATAATAAATTGGAATAAAATAAGTGTGGTGCAACTCAAATGGTGATCGCAATTTGGGTATCTCCCTGTAAATCATAGTCTTTGAAGTTCATAGATTCTGGCGTACTCAAGCATGATTACCAAATATTGAAGGTTGTGGTAAAAAATGAGTTATATGGCGATAATTATATGATATTGCAATCAGGGCTGATGACCACACCCCCCCCCCCAAGGCTTTTACCGGCCAACCAATCCGATTTTGGACCAACCAAGAGTTTTGTCCCCCCCCCAAATTTGCCTTGTATTCTTGTGGTTACCGGGTGCGACTAAGCGCAAGATACAAACAAGAACATCGTACAAGGGATTTTGGCATTTGGGGGGGATAATGGTCTTCAAAATCGATGACCAGAAGCGTCCCTCCCCCAAGTGCAAAAATACCTTAAAACACCTTAAAAGCATGAACATACATACACGGATTACAGATTTGGGGGGGATACTTACGTGGGGGGATAATTCACAGGGGGGGTAAAACATTGGGGGGTAGAATACTTGGGGGGATTCTGGGCATGAGCCGCAACCAGACATTAAGCTAGGTATTGAATTTATGGCATGCCCACATTTGCAAATTTATTTTTAAACGACTGCCATAAAAGATGGTGTCAAAATAACTAAATATATTAAAGGTCAAATACGTGAAAAACCACCTTCACGGAATTGTCTCATTTTTTGTTCATGATTAGGGGTTGGTGAAGTAAGCTTGCCGGCTGAAGCCGTTTTTTCGCAATCGACTTAAAATTTTGAGGAAAAAAAATCCAAAATTTCCCATGTTGTAGCATAGGGAAAAGTAGAAAAAAATTCAAGAAAAATTCAATCTCGATTTTCCTGTTTTCTCCGCTCAACAGTGGTAGCAAATAACTAAAACCAAAAATTACAGCCAAAAAAATGGACAAAAAGGATGTTCTGTGGCGCAGCGCAGCCCAACAACTGGTTAAAATGGCTATTTTTGAAGGTTTTTGGATTTCACTTTTTTCATTCCAATGGATTAGAATAGCTTAGCACTTCAATCTAACGGTATTGAACGCAGCATTTTACAGGCTTTCAGAAGATATATATATATATACGCTTGTTTTCTGAACAAAATAATGAGGAAATGAAGAATACATATGAGAGCAAACAATGAAATGAAGCAATTGCAAAATGGGGATGCATTAGACGGGATATGGGACTGCGTTTCTGCGGACTGCTGATCTGGGATGATTATTATGAAAATTAGTTAGCTAAGCGTCATCTATGAAAATAATCAAACTCTATCTATTATTCATAGTAGCTTTATTCAAGTGTTCTGTGAAACATCAGCTTCCTGAGCAGGAGCTTAAGTACTGAGAATTCACATTATTGGCCGCGCGCACTTATGTGCATCAAATTTGCATTTTATTTTGTGCCTAAAATATCCGCAATTTTATTTTACATATTCTTCGAATGCGCCCTAATCCCCGATTTTTAATGATTTTTTTTCAAACTGCCTATGCTACAACTTTTTTCTCAAAATTTTAAGTCGAAAATGAAAAAAAACGGCTTCAGCCGGCAAGCTTACTTCACCAACCCCTAACCATGTACAAAAAAAGAGCCAATTCCGTGAAGGTGGTTTTTTACGTATTTGACCTTTAAATCAAGACTATAATGCTACATCATGAGAAGCTTATGAATTGTCAACCATCAATAAGAAATGGACAAGTTGTTTTTAATTAAAGTGATAAAGAGACCCAACAAAGGGAACATTTAAAACTGCGCAGCTTCATTGAATTGAAACATTATACATTAGGTAGAGCACAAAAACGACCAAAATGGCTCTCAAAAATGTGTATTGCTTGGAAATTTCTCCATGTAACCTATAACAAACTAGCACCATTGCACCAAACAATTTGCTAAACCAATTAGGCACTCCTGGGCAGGCAGTGTTACTACAGTTGGAGTCCAGGTACTCCCTGAAGAGAGGAGGAACAGAGGGTGCTTCAAAGAAGCTTCTCTCACGTGGTGGCAACTCTGAATTGAGGCCACCCCGCCATGTAATTCCTGCAGTCTCTCCTGCACCCCCAGCAGTGTAGGCAGAGAGTCGCAGACCGAAACCGATGCGGTGTATGCTCCCCTCAATCTGGCCCACCATAGAAATACCATTAGACTCACAGGTAATGAATGGGGCTTGTCCTGCGTGTCTGTGTGTCCTGCTTTAGCTGCCCCCCCGCATGAAGGATGGTGCTGGAATGATGCTTGAGTGGGGGCTGAGGCCTGATCTAAGGACTGGGATTAGGCATGGACCTGAGTCTAGACCAGAGCTTAGGCTGACAGGGCCGGTGCTGGCTGATGGCAGGGATTGTGCGAGTGACAGACTGAGGATTGCGTTGCGCACACGCTTGAAGGGTGCTGTGGGACTGTTCAGATGAGCCATGCTTCACTGCACTGGGACAAGCTTGGGTGGAGTAGTGCAATGAAATCGCGCTACGTGAGAACATCTTCCTGGTGCATGTTAGCTGCTGTTGCAAACCAATCAACGGGAGCAGTGCGGTGTTACTGCACACGCTTGAAGGGTGTTGTGGGACTGTTCAGATGAGCCATGCTTCACTGCACTGGGACAAGCTTGGGTGGAGTAGTGCACTGAAATCGTGCTACGTGAGAACACCTTTCTGGTGCACGTTAGCTGTTGATGCAGACCAACCAATGGGAGCAGTGCAGTGTTACTGTACATGCTTGAAGGATGCTGTGGGACTGTTCAGTGGCACACAGTACCCTTCAAACGTGGGCAGAAAGACTGGGCTGCGAGAACTGCTTAGGCTGTTCCAACACCAAACATGGCTCAGAAGACTGATCTCACTAAATTCAACTTTGGAGCAGCACTTCACCTGTGCTTGCCACTGTGCACTGGGCATGGGCCCATCCAATGATGTTAAGCTGGGAAATTATGGCCAACTTGAAAAGATTCTGCAGATAAAATTTGCTACTGGAAAAAATAAGATTAGATAAGATACAGATATAAATTTTCTCTATTTTGCTCTTTTGTTGTCTTTCTAATGTATGGAAGCCTTCAACACATCTCCGCAACGAACAAGAGGAACAAATTGAAGCTCGAGAGAATGCTCAGTAGGAGCTGAAGCTGTAGGCCATGAACTTGGCGAAATGCAAGGCAAGGGAATGCTTTGGCTTGAAAGTAGACTGGAAGGGAAGAGTGAGCTGAAAGGCAACGATGTGGGCAGGGGACTGGGGGCTAGGCTAGTACTAGACAGGGGAGTGGGGGCTGGGGGCTGAGTTGGCTTAGGCTTAGGTTTAGGCTTCGGCTGAGGGGAGCGAGGGGGAGAGGGAGGGGCCGTGGAGGAGTGGCTGGTCGTGCTGTCCGGCGCCGGCACGATGTTCTCCCCGTCCTCCTTCATCGGACTGGGGGAGCCGAAGGAGAGGTCCCGCGTTCGCTTCGCCCACCAGGCAGCTGTCCCTCATGCTCGGCCTGCAAGCAATATGATTGGGAGTGGTAGAGGAGAGAGGAGATGAGAGGTGAACTTTTGATGACCTGGAGCTGGAGCTTGGGCTTGGCGTCTGGCTTGGGGTTGGGCATTGGTGGGAGTGGGATGAGGATGCTTGGGCTGCGCATCAGCGGAGGCGGGGCCTCGTCGGAGACGATGAAGGGCTGGCCGGCATTGAAGTTGACGATGTCGCCCTGGTCCTTCTCCTGCTGGAGCTCCAGCGGCGGGGCAAGGACCGGCTCCTTCTTCATCTCCTGCTTGAGCTCCTGCGGTGGGGTCAGGACGTGCTCCGGCGACAGGAGTTGCCGCCGGTGGAGTTGGTGTAGGAGGAGTCGGAGTCGGTGACGTCCTGGGTGCTCATCTCTTCGTCGAGGTAGTTGAGGATGGTCCTCGTCGTCGCCCATGGTCGCCATCCATGGTGGAATGCAGGCCCAGAATGGATTCGACCGTTTGCGCCCCATCACCCACCCTTTACACACCTACTCCTATACCTAGCACATTCAATATTCTCGCCTATGCAATCCATGGTGCCGAGAATATTTGCGCAGTCCTGCAGTAGGATGTAAATTACTACAATGCGCGCTTACCTCATATTGGAGCTTGCCCATATCAATTTCGAATTCAATTGGCAAAAACGTAGGCTTGAATGTAAATGTTAAGAGGCCCAGAAGAGCAAAGAGTCTCTCTCGCCATTCCATGGTTATGAATGAATGAATCAGACTAAGAAAGGTGAGGGCCAATTTCGCATAGGCACAGCTGACACCCATCATATCACAAAAGGCATCTGCGTCTTCCACAAGGTTACAGCTGTCTTCCAATGGCATTCCATGACTTTTCTTCACAAAAACAGCCTTCCACTTAACCATCATACAGCAAAAGATTGAACCAAAAACACTAGAAGATATCGCAGATACCCGATAACTGGAAAAGTATCTGTTTCCAGTTGGGGAGATGCTCCTGGATAAGATTTTGCGGATAAAAAAAGTCAAAAAACGTTTCCGATACGAGTAAGAAACAGATATAAATCTTTTTTCCAGTAACATCATTGGGC
>JASANA010003841.1:0-10800 GCA_030248095.1 Ptycholaimellus sp. GST1_10
GGGGGTTGTGCGGGTGTCAGATGCGGGGATTGGGTGGGGGTCTGTCGATTGAGGCGGTGCTCCTCTCCTTCTCCCGTGGGCAGCTGGTTGCCGTTGAAGGAGAAGGAGTGGGTGATGGTGGGGGGAGGCGTGGTTGGATCTGGGAGGATGGTGCTCAGGAGCTGTTCCGGAGTGACTGAGTAGCACAGTTTGCCCAGTTGATCCGCCTCCTCCTTGCACTCCTCTCTCTCCGCGAGTCTGAAGGAGCGCTCCATCTCGTACTCATGGGCTCTGGGATGGGAGGGGGAGAGGTTTTTGAGTAGGAGGTCCAGTGCATTCACTTGATAGCCGGCCTCATTGAGGCAGACTATGGCGTTCTTGTATGCGCTGGCGATGTCCTCGTCCCAGTGGCCGCTGATGGATTGCGTCTGGCTTCTACTGCTGCCCTCCCGCTCCTGGGCAGAAGTGTAGCGCGTAGGAGGCGGAGGGGCCGAAGGAGTAGGGAGGAGGAGGTCCTGAAGGGGTGGGTCTCGCAGGGAGGGGTCCACTGGGGCTAGGAGACGCTGTGCTGGCTCGGGGGCCGGGAAGTAGGGGTCGTAGCTCATCTTCACACAGGCGGCAGAGTAGAAGTTCCAGATCAGTCGCTCCAGGGTCTCCCTCACACCCACCGAATCTTCTCTGATTCCGTCCAGCAAGGGTTGGAGGTTGCTGGGGTGGAAGACGCCCTGGGAGACGAGTTGGAGGAGGATGGACATGCCGTCCCTGTTCTGGTTCTCGAAGCACGCCTGGCAGAAGTAGCCCTCCTTGAAGTTGTTGAGAAGGTACTGGCAGAGGTTGGGCAAGAAGCGGAGGTCCTCCGGGTTGATGCTGGCCTCCAGTGAGCCCGTCGTGCACGGGAAGCAGAAGCTCTGGCGGCAGGCTCGGCAGTTGATGGGCGCGGCGGGTGTGCTGGTGCTGCCGCAACGAGAGCAGGTGAAGTTGGAGCTCATTGTCGCAGCAGGTGTCGCAGTAGTGCCGAAACGACAACTGCTGTTGAGGCAACAGCTTGCCGACACTTCCGCCGTTCCTCCTTACTCGGCAATGCTAAAAGAGAGATTGTAGCAGAGAGGGGGAGGGGAGGAATAGAAGGGAGGGGTGAGGAAATGAGGGATGGGGAAGGGTGAATGGCACACTGGGGATAGGCAACTTGCTGACACTGAGCCTGTCTTACTCCTGTCTTGTCACTGTCCAGTTCTGTTGATCGTCTCGCTTTCTTCCGCTGTCGTGCAAACATGAGCTAGGCAGACTAATTGTTATTTTTCATTCTAACTTTCGTCTGCCCAACTGTTTTGCATTGCGTGGCCGATCCTTGTCGCCCTTCTCTTCTCACGAGACTCGCAGCTTGAACTGGAGCTCACAAGGAGTCTCATCGAAACCGCTGATGCGTAATTTCTAGAGACTGCTTGCGGCTTGATGGGAGACTGTTCCAGAAGGGGCCTAGTCATCCTTTCTTGCGAAAGTAGACTTTAACGGCCGTAGTCCAGGGGCAGTTCCAGACGGATCATAAGTTGGCTCGGTCAGAAGTGCCTGGGAGTGTGAAAGGGAAATGGAAGGGAGAATTGAGTTACAGAGAAGGGGAGGTGTAGAGAATGAAAAAGGGGAGAGATAGAAAAGGGGTGAGGAATAAGCGAAGCGCGAAACGCTGAAAACTCCTAAAGGGATGTAGGGAAAGGAATAGTGGGAAGTTGGGTGATAGGAAAGAGCATCGTCCTGGGCAGAGAGATGAAAGCAAAGAGGGAGTGGAGAGTGGGTGAACAGAAGGGGTGTAATGTCGCCTGAATGGCCAACAAGGCTCTCCGCTTCCTCTCACCGAATGGAGGGGGTAGGGCAGGCAGTGCCAGGACGGGTAGAAAGGGAGAAGTGAGGGGGTGGGTGTGGGTGGGGGGGTGTGCATGTGTGGGATAGGGGAAAGAAGGGAGAGGGTGTAAAAACTAGATAGCTGGAAATAGAGGCCCTAGTGAAGGGGTGTTCGTCTTGGGCGGCCTTGAATAGGCAGCTGCCGATCCGGGCTTGCTGCTCCAGGGAGCGGAGGCAGCTGGCGCTTGTCGGCTCTTGACGAATTGGCTGATGAAGAGGTGAGGACAAAGAGCCTTGTTCAACTGGTTCTGGATAGGCTGATGATCACCGATGACGAAGTCCTCTCTCTCTGAGCTGCTGACGAGCTTCCCGTCTTCTGCTTTTGCGCCAGTTCGCTCGAGACTGGTACGAAGATCCCAGAGATAAGTCCGTCGAGATAGAGCTCTGGGATTCCCTTGTCCTTCCCTAATGCCGTCGCATCGTAGGTTCTGGTGAAGAATCTGGCCAGTGCATGTTCACCAAGGGATTTCCGCGGGTGGAGGCAGGACTCCAGTGGAAGCAGGAATGTGGAGGAGCTGGATGGCAGCTGTTCCTCCGCTTGGCTCCGCTCGGTTGGGGTAGCCTGTGGCAGCCTTTTCTGCCCGGATTGAAGATTGTCGAAAGTGGCACTGTCGACACCGAAGTTGAAGTCTCAGAAGGCCGTCGATCGCTTTTCTGAGATTGGCAAATGAGCAAGAACGGAATTCTCACTTTACACCCGCAGGTCAGCAAAGGAGAAAATCCGCTCCGAAAACTCAGTAGAGCTGGCAATGGGGATGCAGCTCGTGGCCAGGCAGCAGCAGCTGTCGGCAGGTGTTTTCGGATTTTTCGTTCCGTCCGAAAACTTGCAGGCTGTCATTCTCCAGATGTGAAGAAGACAGGTCGTGAACGGCTGCTGGCCGGAGGCAGGCAGCAGTCGAACCGAAAGGGCACCTTGGTTTAGTTGCTTGCATCCAGTTGCGATTGGCCCTTGCAGTCGCTAACTGGTGGATTGGCGAAAGCCTGCTTCTTTGCCCCGCGGGGGGTCACAAAGGAAGGCCCTTCGCTTTTCCGTTGCCTTTCAGCTCTGCCTCCTTCTGTACACAAGGTGCAAGTTGGAGGAGAGGTGAGGGAGGCCGAAAGGATAGCAATCGAAGATTAGGTGGTCGGTCGTCCGGACGATGTTGTTGGAGTTGCGCAGCATGGTCATGTTGGCGCTGAAGCTGGGGAAGTCGGTGGGGACGCCGTTCAAGCCGATGGGAAAGGCATCCAGACAATCACTCAACTGCTATCCAAAAAGCTGTGCAATTCTTCGCACTGCTTAGCAGCTTAAACATTTGACTCTTTCTCCTTCAGCAGGTCATGGTACAGAAGAAGAGGAGAGTGGGGAATTGGTTAGATGGAGACGGAGGGGGGGTGAAGGAAGGGAAGCGTGGGCGGAGCCGGTTCTCCGACCCATATCGTTCATCTACCACTACGTCATTGAATCGCTGCATTTCACAGATAGACGTAAAAATTGCAGAATATTGCAAAATTATTTACTCTAATCATAAGGAAACCAAAAATTTTAAAACCTGACGCTTCACGCTTGGAGCTGTTGTGAGCCCATTTCTGCATATTTTTCGAAGCCACTCGGTAGAGTAACATAAAATTGTAAGAAGAATCAGATTCTGCAGTACAAAAAGGGGGTAAAAAATTTATGTTCATTCCCCATTTGTGGGTTCGTGCTATCCAAAAGCGCCTGTTAAGCTTAACTGAGGATAGGCTCAATGTCGATATCGATAGGCTTGTTTAAGTTATGACCTTAAGAATTGTAGTAAACGGATTTCAGTAAAGCTCTCAAAAATAACAGATAAATCGATTCGACTCTGTGACGAATGCCGAGAATGGGCGGAGGAGAAAGCGAAAAAGGAGCTACAACTACCGAAAGTGAGTGTGGTAGGAGCAAAGAATTCAACCGTACAATCTCATCTACCAGCAGAACGGAGAGGGGTCGGATCCAGTCTCCAAAGACCTATGCCGCTTGCAAGATGCCAATCGCTACATCGCCGAACTTGTCCACTTCCTCAACCGCTCCCTCAACTGCGTCCGCAGCTCCCTCTTTCCACTGGTCAGCTCCTGCCCTCTTCTCTGCTTTCATTTCACCTGCCTGGAGCTAAAGAGGAGGCGTGGATGATTAGGCAGAGAAGAGGAGAAAGGAGGCAAGGACGGCTGGCAGCCTTTTCCTGACAGCATTTGAGAAAACGAAGCGTATTCTGAACGACCATCAGGAGGAGCTGCAGATGGAAGCAGAGTTCTTTGAGTCGCTTTTCTTTTGCCTTTCTCTTTTGGGCTGCCAGGAGCTGAAATGTACCAGAGAGAACTTGCTGGCGGTCAACATCTACTACCAGGACCTGTCCATGGAGATACTCACCCAGCAGCACTCCTACGACATCTTCAGCTTCATCTGTTTCAATGCTTCTATTTTTGTTCCGGACTCAGCTAAGCTTTTCCTTCTAGGCGACATCGGAGGCACCACCGGACTCTTCCTAGGTTCTCCCGTTTCATAGCAACTTACGCCCCCTGGTATTCGAGCCATTCGTTCCCACAGGAGCATCAGTGCTGACGTTCTTCGAGATCCTGGACTTCTGTCTGCTGTCTCTCATCTGTCAGCGCAGTCAGCCTACGCAAGACCAGCCCGCTTCTACCGAGAAGAAGGCCAAGCAACGGCGCCGCAGCTTCCCGCCAAGCCTGGACGGAAAGGTTGCCTTCCCCCCATATCCTCTGCATCCGGGATGAGCAGGTGGAGTGAAATCTTGAGGAGCTGCCCAGCAGTCCTCCGCCAGCCGAGATCTACTTCTCACCCAGCGACTACATTGCTTAGCGGCATTTTGTGCCTCCCAGCTTTCTTCGCACCTTGCACACGTCTCATTCTATTGTCCCGTCCCACTTGAGTGATGTGACGGCGGCCGAGGATCTACACCTGCAATCAGCCTTTCGAATACTGCTAGCCCTCCGCATACGCCCTCCGTACTAATTCTTTTCCAATCACTGCAACTCTTGCAACTTTTCGCCCAATCTTTTCACCCAACTTTTCACCCAGCCATCCCAATCCTAAGCTCTATTCTATTTGATCAAGTCAAAGTGATCCAAGCTGATGCCGCCCTTAGTCTAGGCAACGTGTTGCACTCGTTCCCGTGCCTCAAAAAGCATTCTTGTGTAAATGCAAGGATGCAAGGCACGGCATTTATTTGCTTTCCAGCCCAAGCACACAAGCAAGCCAACTACCTACGCTCACAGGCTGTGCACTGCCACTGTTAGGCTGATAAACGACGTCAATAGAGCGAGCCTAGGAGCGACCGGCTACTCAGGCCTCTGATGCTGGCCACAAGCATGGTTTGAATATAAGGAGGCTTCAACCAGCAGCTGGCGGAGAGCGAACTCGGGCTCCAGGGCTTACGGACGGCCTCACTAGGCCCTGCTGAGCCGGCTGGAGCTGCTGGCCAGAGAGGGTTACGGGACCCCGCCCCTCTCTGGCCAGCTACTCCAGCCGGGCAGCCCTCAGCCCCAGCTCTCTCACCAGCATGTCCTGGCATTGGAGTCCAGGACGCCTGGGGGGAGCTGATGGGCTGAGGCGGGGCCGCTGCTGGCTGGGGTCCTACGGAACTCCTTGGCTGCACAGACGTCTGGCAAACGGCTACCACCTGCCCTGGACCCAAACGGCCGGTCGGTGCCAGAACGTTCCCGGAGTAGTTTTTGGGACCGCATCGTATGTTTGCTCTAGTGACACTTTGCCGGACTTTTCATGATGACACGTTCCCGGATTTTTTGTAAATTTTGGCTCCGGGAACGTGTCGTGTTCAGATCTCTCTTTTGTCATGACACGTTCCCGGAGTTTTATAAAAGTCCGGGAACGTGTCATGTTTTTTTATGCTTTTTATCCAGGAACGTGCATTGATGCCGTTTTGCTTTTAGTCCGGGAGCATGCCATCAAACCGTTTACTATTTTTTGGTGGTCAAATCGTTTGAGGACACACTGCCAGAGTTTTTGCTCCTTCCTACTGGTCAGAGGACACAATGCCGGAGTTTTTGCTCCTCCCTGCTGGTCAGAGAACACACTGCCGTAGTTTTTGCTCCTTCCTGCTGGTCAGAGGACACACTGCCGTAGTTTTTGCTCCTTCCTGCTGGTCAGAGGACACACTGCCGTAGTTTTTGCTCCTTCCTGCTGGTCAGAGGACACACTGCCGGGGTTATTGCTCATTCCTGTTGGTCAGAGGACACACTGCCGGAGTTTTTGCTCCTTCCTGTTGATCAGAGGACACACTGCCGGAGTTTTTGCTCCTTCCTGCTGGTCAGAGGACACACTGCCGGGGTTATTGCTCATTCCTGTTGGTCAGAGGACACACTGCCGGAGTTTTTGCTCCTTCCTGTTGATCAGAGGACACACTGCCGGAGTTTTTGCTCCTTCCTGTTGATCAGAGGACACACTGCCGGAGTTTTTGCTCCTTCCTGCTGGTCAGAGGACACACTGCCGGGGTTATTGCTCATTCCTGTTGGTCAGAGGACACACTGCCGGAGTTTTTGCTCCTTCCTGTTGATCAGAGGACACACTGCCGTAGTTTTTGCTCCTTCCTGCTGGTCAGAGGACACACTGCCGGGGTTATTGCTCATTCCTGTTGATCAGAGGACACACTGCCGGAGTTTTTGCTCCTTCCTGTTGATCAGAGGACACACTGCCGGAGTTTTTGCTCCTTCCTGCTGGTCAGAGGACACACTGCCGGGGTTATTGCTCATTCCTGTTGATCAGAGGACACACTGCCGGAGTTTTTGCTCCTTCCTGTTGATCAGAGGACACACTGCCGGAGTTTTTGCTCCTTCCTGCTGGTCAGAGGACACACTGCCGGGGTTATTGCTCATTCCTGTTGATCAGAGGACACACTGCCGGAGTTTTTGCTCCCTCCTGTTGATCAGAGGACACACTGCCGGAGTTTTTGCTCCTTCCTGCTGGTCAGAGGACACACTGCCGGGGTTATTGCTCATTCCTGTTGGTCAGAGGACACACTGCCGGAGTTTTTGCTCCTTCCTGTTGATCAGAGGACACACTGCCGTAGTTTTTGCTCCTTCCTGCTGGTCAGAGGACACACTGCCGGGGTTATTGCTCATTCCTGTTGATCAGAGGACACACTGCCGGAGTTTTTGCTCCTTTCTGCTGGTCAGAGGACACACTGTCGGAGTTTTTGCTCCTTCCTGCTGGTCAGAGGACACACTGCCGGGGTTATTGCTCATTCCTGTTGGTCAGAGGACACACTGCCGGAGTTTTTGCTCCTTCCTGTTGATCAGAGGACACACTGCCGGAGTTTTTGCTCCTTCCTGCTGGTCAGAGGACACACTGCCGGGGTTATTGCTCATTCCTGTTGGTCAGAGGACACACTGCCGGAGTTTTTGCTCCTTCCTGTTGATCAGAGGACACACTGCCGTAGTTTTTGCTCCTTCCTGCTGGTCAGAGGACACACTGCCGGGGTTATTGCTCATTCCTGTTGATCAGAGGACACACTGCCGGAGTTTTTGCTCCTTTCTGCTGGTCAGAGGACACACTGTCGGAGTTTTTGCTCCTTCCTGCTGGTCAGAGGACACACTGCCGGGGTTATTGCTCATTCCTGTTGGTCAGAGGACACACTGCCGGAGTTTTTGCTCCTTCCTGTTGATCAGAGGACACACTGCCGGAGTTTTTGCTCCTTCCTGCTGGTCAGAGGACACACTGCCGGGGTTATTGCTCATTCCTGTTGGTCAGAGGACACACTGCCGGAGTTTTTGCTCCTTCCTGTTGATCAGAGGACACACTGCCGTAGTTTTTGCTCCTTCCTGCTGGTCAGAGGACACACTGCCGGGGTTATTGCTCATTCCTGTTGATCAGAGGACACACTGCCGGAGTTTTTGCTCCTTTCTGCTGGTCAGAGGACACACTGTCGGAGTTTTTGCTCCTTCCTGCTGGTCAGAGGACACACTGCCGTAGTTTTTGCTCCTTCCTGCTAGTCAGAGGACACACTGCCATAGTTTTTGCTCCTTCCTGTTGGTCAGAGGACACACTGCCGTAGTTTTTGCTCCTTCCTGCTGGTCAGAGGACACACTGCCGGAGTTTTTGCTCCTTCCTGCTGGTCAGAGAACACACTGCCGTAGTTTTTGCTCCTTCCTGTTGGTCAGAGGACACACTGCCGGAGTTTTTGCTCCTTCCTGCTGGTCAGAGGACACACTGCCAGAGTTTTGCTGATTCCTGCTGGTCAGAGGACACACTGCCGTAGTTTTTGCTCCTTCCTGCTGGTCAGACGACACACTGCCGGAGTTTTTGCTCCTTCCTGCTGGTCAAAGGACACACTGCCGGAGTCTTTGCTGCTTCCTGCTGTTCAGACGACACACTGTCGTAGTTTTTGCTCCTTCCTGTTGGTCAGAGGACACACTGCCATAGTATTTGCTCCTTCCTGCTGTTCAGACGACACACTGCCGGAGTTTTTGCTCCTTCCTGCTGGTCAGAGGACACACTGCCGTAGTTTTTGCTCCTTCCTGTTGGTCAGAGGACACACTGCCATAGTATTTGCTCCTTCCTGCTGTTCAGACGACACACTGCCATAGTTTTTGCTGATTCCTGCTGGTCAGAGGACACACTGCCGTAGTTTTTGCTCCTTCCTGCTGGTCAGAAGACACACTGCCGTAGTTTTTGCTCCTTCCTGCTGGTCAGAGGACACACTGCCAGAGTTTTTGCTCCTTCCTGCTGGTCAGAGGACACACTGCCGTAGTTTTTGCTCCTTCCTGCTGGTCAGAGGACACACTGCCGTAGTTTTTGCTCCTTTCTGCTGGTCAGAGGACACACTGCCGTAGTTTTTGCTCCTTCCTGCTGGTCAGAGGACACACTGCCGTAGTTTTTGCTACTTCCTGCTGGTCAGAGGACACACTGCCGTAGTTTTTGCTCCTTCCTGCTGGTCAGACGACACACTGCCGTAGTATTTGCTCCTTCCTGCTGGTCAGACGATGCACTGCCGGAGTTTTTGCTCCTTCCTACTGGTCAGAGGACACACTGCCGGAGTTTTTGCTCCTTCCTGTTGGTCAGAAGACACACTGCTGGAGTTTTTGCCCCTTCCTACTGGTCAGAGGACACACTGCCGTAGTTTTTACTCCTTCCTGTTGGTCAGAAGACACACTGCCATAGTTTTTGCTCCTTCCTGCTGGTCAGAGGACACACTGCCGGAGTTTTTGCTCCTTCCTGCTGGTCAGACGACACACTGCTGGAGTTTTTGCTCCTTCCTGTTGGTCAGAAGACACACTGCTGGAGTTTTTGCCCCTTCCTACTGGTCAGAGGACACACTGCCGTAGTTTTTACTCCTTCCTGTTGGTCAGAAGACACACTGCCGTAGTTTTTGCTCCTTCCTGCTGGTCAGAGGACACACTGCCGGAGTTTTTGCTCCTTCCTGCTGGTCAGACGACACACTGCTGGAGTTTTTGCTCCTTCCTGCTGGTCAGAGGACACACTGCCGTAGTTTTTGCTCCTTCCTGCTGGTCAGAGGACACACTGCCGGAGTCTTTGCTGCTTCCTGCTGTTCAGACGACACACTGCCGTAGTATTTGCTGCTTCCTGCTGTTCAGACGACACACTGCCGTAGTATTTGCTGCTTCCTGCTGTTCAGACGACACACTGCCAGAGTTTTTGCTCCTTCCTGCTGGTCAGAGGACACACTGCCATAGTTTTTGCTCCTTCCTGCTGGTCAGAGGATACACTGCCATAGTTTTTGCTCCTTCCTGTTGGTCAGAGGACACACTGCCGGAGTTTACACTCATTTTTTTTGGCGTGCTTTCTGCATGCCAAGTAATTCTTTGAAGTGCCTTTGCTCTTTTTCTCTAGTGCCTTTCAGATCAAATGCTTTGCTGGAACGGTTCCATATGGTCTGCTTCCTTGTAGAATTTATTGATCTCTATGCATTGCGGATGAGGTGGATGTAGCCGCTCGGATCAAATGGCTTGATGAAACGCTCCCGTACCTTTTGCTTGCTTATAGAAGTTACGGCTCTCAGCTTTGGAGATGATGTGGATTGATGAAACTTTCCCGGACCTTCCAAATTTGTTTAAAAACCTCCGGGAGTATTCTGACCCTCTAAGTAATGTGAACACTCCCGGAGTATTACAATTTCCTTATAATTTTGCATGGATCAGAGTATTGAATTTCACAAGCTTAGATTCGATGGATATTAGAAGAATAGAAGGTTTTGGATATGTTTCATACAATTTCAAATCCATATAAGTTTGCTTGGATGTGGATGATGAGTTTCATAAGCTTCGTTCAGATGGGAAGTGGAGGAAGTTTGGTTTCGGAAAGGAAGAAGTAGTAGAAAGTGAGAAGTATAGAGATGTATGTGAAGAGAAAGCATGAAGATGAAGCATAAAGGATCGAGGCAGAGGAATGGCAGGGTGAAAGGGGGTGTAGGCAGAGGCAGAGGGGAGGCAGAGGCAGAGGCAGAGGCAGAGGCAGAGGCAGAGGCAGAGGCAGAGGCAGAGGCAGAGGCAGAGGCAGAGGCAGAGGCAGAGGCAGAGGCAGAGGCAGAGGCAGAGGCAGAGGCAGAGGCAGAGGCAGAGGCAGAGGCAGAGGCAGAGGCAGAGGCAGAGGCAGAGGCAGAGGCAGAGGCAGAGGCAGAGGCAGAGGCAGAGGCAGAGGCAGAGGCAGAGGCAGAGGCAGAGGCAGAGGCAGAGGCAGAGGCAGAGGCAGAGGCAGAGGCAGAGGCAGAGGCAGAGGCAGAGGCAGAGGCAGAGGCAGAGGCAGAGGCAGAGGCAGAGGCAGAGGCAGAGGCAGAGGCAGAGGCAGAGGCAGAGGCAGAGGCAGAGGCAGAGGCAGAGGCAGAGGCAGAGGCAGAGGCAGAGGCAGAGGCAGAGGCAGAGGCAGAGAGGCAGAGGCAGAGGCAGAGGCAGAGGCAGAGGCAGAGGCAGAGGCAGAGGCAGAGGCAGAGG
>JASANA010003842.1:0-15394 GCA_030248095.1 Ptycholaimellus sp. GST1_10
CCAAGAGTAAACCATGCACTCCTTTAATCAATTTGTTTATATCCAACCATGCAAAAACTCGACCACCCATTCATAACTCTTGGGCACTGTCGCGCCCTAGGACAAAAAGCTCAAACCTATTGCATGCAAGCTAACCTGACCATCAGTTTAGAAAGAACTGCGCAGTTTCACTAAATTGAAACATTAGGAAAATGGGTAGACGGCAAAATCGAGCAAAAACTCTCTCACAAACGTGAATTGATTGAGAAATTTTGCCAGAAAACTTATGTCACCAAATATATCACCAGATGGGCCAGAAAATTTCCTAAAACCCGTAATTCTTCGATTTTTAAATTTCGCTTCTGTTTTCAAATGCCACCCATGCAATGTTTGAGATGTCTCTATTTTTCCCGTTTTTATGCATATTTTAGTAAATAATTAAAATTCAGAGGCCTAATTCAAAATTTCACGATTTTCGTCATCTGGAGCACAATAAAAGCTTTCGATTGGTGTGTATATGTCCATGGTTTCATCCAATATCCAAGGCGCTGAACCTCGGGACACGCGACCACCCAAAAACTCGATCACCCATTCATAACTAGGGCGCTGTCGCGCCCTAGGATCCTTTTAAAGAAGCGCAGATGAAACATCTGGCCAGTCCGCTGTCTGCCACCCAGTCCGCTTCTTCACAGGCAGAGTAGGAGCTGGCCCACCTGGAATCGGAGTTGCAATAGGCCGCAGAGCAACTGGCAGAGGTCCCTTCAAATGGACTTTCCCACTTCACTTTCTTTTCTATGCAGCCAGTACAAACTCTCAGCCATGGCCTCTCTGCCCCGCTTCTCCTGCCTTTTTAGTCAAACGTGGCGTTAGCAAGCCAACATTTGGGCCGCCACCCATAGTAGGCTGGCTACCCGTGACCTTTTTCTCGCGGGAATGTCAGGCAGCAAATTTTCCTGCTGACTAAAATTCCCGCGAGAAAAAATATCATGGCCAGCTAGGGTAACAGGCTGTCTTTCTCTGTCCGATCCCAGTGTATAGGCTCGACGTGGTCAAGGTGGGAGCCGTGGAGGTTGAGGGCTGAAACGTGGTAACGTTCTCGAAACCGTGGTATTGGCTCGCCTTCAGGGGAAGATTTGCTTGGAGGGGAGGTATTGCTGCGTTTTTGCCTGCGTATTAGATTGCAACTTGCTTTACTGCTCAGACAGGAATTGATGGACAATAAAGTGTAGGCAATCAATGGAAATGTGAAAAAAACAGTTTAGCTGGCATGAAACAGTTCATGGGCATTTGAGGAGGCTTTGCCCTCAGCCCCAGCTCAAAGCCTGCAACGGGCACTGGATGCTGCACTGAGCCAAGTTCTGGATGTTTCGTTCCACAAATATAATCGCTTTCGTTTACTGGTCCATTTGATGTGTAACTTCTGAGTATCCTTGTAAGCACGGAGTTGGATATAAGTTGGAGTTGGTTATTCATCGGGTGCGAAAGATCTGGAGCCAGCTCATGGAGAACGTGGTCATGGGTAGAAGGGGGCCTTTTTGCAGCACGCCAGTTAGCTGCTTCGTATCTCGCAATGAGACACTCTGATCTGCTCCTACACCCATTCCCTCGACTATTCATTACCTGCATGGCCTTCCTCAAGTTTGTTTGTTTGATTCAGCCGATAGGCGGCCTCTTCTCACACCCAGCTCTGCTCGTGTCACAAAAAATATCACTGCCCTTTAAAACTCTGCTCAGCATCATCGTCAGCCAGGTCTCAGCCATTTCTCGATAGTAGAGGAAGTGGTTCTCTTTCGAGCATCCCGTAGTGCCCATTAAACCTGACCTGCTAATGTTTCAGCAGATCACTTCACTTTGTAACCAAACACTTTTAACCAATTCTCAGACAATTCTCAGACCAATTCTCAGACAGCTCACTCTGTGACAATAATTTATCCAGACGATGGTGAGCTGGTGGAGATAATGTCGGGGTACTGGTGCTGCCAGTTCTTTCGTCCAGGCCATCCAAGTCGCAGAACAGCCCAGAAAGGAGGCCAACTGGCCGGGGAGAGAGCGCCTACGAAAACAGTCCTTCCTCTTCCAGTCTTGCCTCGAGGCCAAGGATCAGCTTCTAGCTGAGATCGTAGCCGAGTTCGAAGCACGGGCTACACTTTTCTATAAAGTTAGTGGTGTTCCAGAAGGTATCAATGACGATTGAGAGGCGCAGACTTTGAGAACTTGCTGAAACATCATCTGTAGAAAAGCCCCGAATCCTTCATTTGAGTCTTATTTTTGCGCGGCCGAAGGCCGCCTGCCGCGGAGGGCAGGGCAGTCAGAGCTCCGGAGGCCGGAGGGCATGGGTGCGGAGGCCCCGGAGCGTAGCCTAGCATGCGAAGCATGCTAGGCGAAGCGTAGGGGGCGTAGCACCCGTGCCCGGAGGCCGGAGGAGCTCTGGCGCCCTGCCCGAAGTGGCGGGCGGCCAAGGCCAGCTTAACCACTTACCTCATTTTTGCGTCCGTCTTTCCGCATATATATATATATATCTGATACCATCGGCAGGCCAAATGTGGGACTCTTTTCTCCAAAATTTGCAGTTGCCTGGAGTAAAAAGTCAAGGAAATACATTTTCTACTAGTGGAATCTGCTGCTTGGACAGTTGCATTTTGTTTTTGGCGCGCAGTTCAGTGTCTCTTTCCATGCGCGCCCAAAACAAAATGCAGATGACGCAGCAGATTCCACTAGTAGAAAATGTATTTCCTTGACTTTTTACTCCAGGCAACTGCAAATTTTGGAGAAAAGAGTCCCACATTTGGCCTGCCGATGGTATCAGATATTTCTTCCACTTTTAATATAGCATAAAATGTATAAATACAAATTTTATATTGTTGGTTATATATTTAGTCAAAACTTTATTTGATATATAAAAAAAGAAGAAAAAACCTGTAAAAAATTTAATGAAAAGAAAATATTCGAAAATGAATAATACAATGCAAACTTGCTGTCAAACAAAAAAATTTTTGCGAAATTTTCTTAACTTATGCTTAGTGCACTCGATTTTTGGGAGAAAAGAGCTTTACTTTTGGCCTGGCGATGGTACCAGTTGTTTTCTCAACTTTAAATACGCAAAAATAAAAATGAATGCCTGAGATGGATTCGAACCTACCAGTTTCATCCATCAACCCAATCGCTTACACCACTACACCACTGGTGCATGTGACTCCATTGTTTAACTGAAGAGCTATGAATAAATAAATACATGAGGCCAAGGGACTCGGGAAATGGGAAGAAATGAATACCTACTATCGTCCATTGAATAGATGCGGAGAAGAAGGAGAAGAAGAAGGAGAAGAAGAAGAAGGAGTTCGGACAAATGGTTTTGAGTGATTTTCTCCAGCATTCTGAAACTTTTTGGCGATTTTTCGCGAGTTCTGGTAAATTCGACGCTGCTCTTTCCAATGCAAAAAGAATCAGAAAGATTGAAGCTTCCTGTGAGGAGCTAGAGCCTTATCAAAATTGAGATCTAGCAATAACCCCCAAAACATACACCTGGGTCGAAAAGAGGGGCTGGGCGCTGACACTTCGCTAATGCTCGCTCGCGCCAGCCCATATATATATATATATATATATATATATATATATATATATATATATATATATATATATATATATATATATATATATATATATATATATATATATATATATATATATATGTCATTCCGGGGCCCGGCCTCCGCGGTTTTTCAACCAAATTGGCTGATTTTTTGCATGAAGGTCTGCCTGGGTGGTATCTCCAGGCCATTTTTTGCGCTTGACGTAATTTTTCGATTTTCGCCCAAAACTCAATTTTTTTATGTTTCAAAGTACGAAAATTCATAAATCACTGATCTTTCAACGAAATTGGCTGATTTTTTGCATGAAAGTCCGCATGGGTGATATCTCCAGGTCATTTTTTGGGCTTGACGTAATTTTTCGATTTTTGCCCAAAACTCAATTTTTTGATGTTTCAAAGTACGAAAATTCATAAATCATTGGTTTTTCAACGAAATTGGCTGATTTTTGGCAGGTACGTCCGTCGAGGTGCTATCTTGAAGCTGGCAAAAGGAATTTCCGAAATATTTGTTATTTCTCAGTTTATAGCCAAAAAAATAAATTCTTGATGTTTCAAAAATTTGAACATCCATAAATCGATGGTTTTTCAATGAAATCAGTTGAATTTTGGCATGTACGTCTCTAATGGTGATATATTGAAGTTGATAATGGAATTTTTCGACACATTTATTATTTCTTGTTTATAGTCAAAAACCTAAAATTTTGATGTTTCAAAAATTCGAACATCCATAAATTAATGGTTTTTCAATAAACTCAGCTTAGATTTGGCAGATACGTTTGCTGCTGCAGTATCTTAAAGCAGTTAAAAGGAATTGCTTAGCTTATTATCTGGAACAAAGGCCGCGCATCTTGGCAACAGCCGAGAATACCTTGTTTGCTAACCGAGCAATATAGGCTTATGACCAGAATCCCCCCCAAGCATTCTACCGGCCAACCAAACCCGTTTTTCAACAACCCAAAACCAACCAACAGTTTTGCCCCCCCTCAAAGGTTTTGCCCCCCCCCCCCAATTTTTTACTAGGCTATGCTATTATTTACTAGGTATACTGATTCTAAAAAAGGCTTAGGCTTAGTCAAACGAATTTGTATAGTGGCAATTGCGTAGGCTTCGCTTGCGAAGCCTTAAAGCTGAATGCAAACTAGACCAGCAACTGCGTAGGCTTCGCTTGCGAAGCCTTAAAGCTGGACTCAAAAAAAAACTTGGGGGGGGGGATTCTGGTCATCAATCAAGGGATTTTGGCATTTGGGGGGGGGGGAGATAATGGTCACCAAAATCGATGACCAGGATCCCCCCCCCCAAGTGCAAAAACACCAAAAATCGCCTTGAAAGCATGACCATACGTGCATGACATGCACTGTATACTTACTTGGGGGGGGGGGGGGGATAATTACGTGGGGGGGGGGGATACTTACGTGGGGGGGGGGTAGAATTTTGAGGGGGGGTAGAAGCCTTGGGGGGGGGGGGATTCTGGTCATTAGCCGCAATATATCTGCAGAGCTTATATAATGATTTGAACGTTAGCTTATCTTCTCCAAGCTGGCCTAGTTCAGGAAACGGCCGGTCTAGGCCGATTGGTAGAGTGGCTGAGGCGCAACAGCTCCCACGGATGCAACGGAACAGCACAACCAGACGCATGTTTCAATTTCGCTTCAAAACTGCGCTCAAAGCTCTCCATTGTCAATCTTGATATGACAGCAATTCATAATCTTCGAATACTCCTGCATTCATGTTGCTAGCTTCTCTAGCCACCGAAGCCCCAGTAATTCATCCTCAATCAACCACCCCCCCCCCCACCCAAAGCCAACCCTTGCCCTCTCTGCAGGAGAGCGAGGCCCTGTCAGCAGCGGCAGCCGAAAAGGACGCCTTCATCCAACGGCTGCAGGAGGCCAGCCGTAGGCTGAAAGAGGCCCAGCAGAGCTGCTTAGGCTGCCAAGGCCGAAGAGGCTAGCCATCACCTGGAGGAGGAGGCGGCGAAGGCGGAAACTGAGCGAGCGGAGCGAACCAGACTGGTCCTGGAGTTGGCTGAGAGTTTTTTTGGAGGGGAACATGTGAGGCGGCCTTTACTTGGCTGGCTGAGGTTTCCAGATGTCGGTTTATAAAGAAGCTTGCTAGTATAGTTTAATTCTTGGGTCTCATAACTGGGCTTATTTATTCATTAATTTCACTATCCCTCCCTGTTCATTCAGCAAAGTCACAAAATCACGAATCCTTTTCAACTTTTCAACATAGCAATCGGAAGAACAATAGAATCACTCAACCACTTCATTTCACCACAGTGTCAGGCTCTTCTCATTTTGAGCCAATTGTGTTTCTCCCCCTATCCACCTAAATCCTGATTACGGCTGACAGATTAACTTAACATTACAGGGTGTTTAGGATACCAGGAAACGCCTGATTTTAGAGGGCTATAAAATGGTTTCTAGTGTCTCTGAGAATCTCATTCCAATGAGAGCTTAAAATTTGAACTTTTGTGAATATTTCCACAAAAGAATGAAGAGAAAAACCAAAAAATGGGTTCATACCATAGTTTAGAAAATTGGAACCCAAAAATGGAGGTGTCAAAAATTGAATGGAACTGATGGTTCTACGACAATTCCCCCCCGCGACAATTCCCCCCCACGATTCCCCCCTAACAATTCCCCCCCCGACAATTCCCCCCCCCCCCCCCGACAGTTCCCCCCCGAGAATTCCCACCCGGATAATTCCCCCCCGGGATAACTCAGTGTGCTTGCCAACTCAGTGTGCTTGCCAACTCAGTGTGCTTGCCAACTCAGTGTGCTTGCCAACTCGAAAATTTGGAAAATCTGAGCAAGAGCAAGAAGATGAAGCCCTGCGCCATGGCAAGCACCTCCGGCAACTCCGGTGTCCACAGCTCTGCAACCACCTCCTGTCATCGCCCACGCCAGCACTGGGCCCTGTGGCCGCTGCGGAACATTGTGCCTAGCCCAGACATTGTCGTCAGCCCCCGCCCAGTACCCTCTGGCAAGGGGAAAAGCCCCCCGTCATCGTCATCCCAACCGCCCTCGTCAGGGCCAACCCCACCCTCCCATCTTCGTCGTCCCCCTCTCCCTTCCCTTCTACGACCTCTGCCCCTAATTCCCCCAAAAGTCATCCCAGCTCTACGGCAGCTGCGCCCAAAGCCATTCCCCCTTCCTTCCAAACGTCCCAAGCCCAAAAAGCACACCCTGGTCCTGTCTGTTCTGCCACTTTGCTCTCCACTGGCCTGCCTGCGCACAGCTCCTGATGCTCTCCACCCTTCTGCTGAAAAAGAAGAACCGCCTCTCCCGCCGCCTCAGCCCCAAGGGCAAGCGCAAAAAGCGAAGGAAGCGATGCCGTTTCTCCCGCCGCCTCTGCCCCAGAGGCAAGCGCAAAAAGCGAAGGGAACGATGCCGCTTCTCCCGCCGCCTCTGCCCCAGTGGCAAGCGCAAAAAGCGAAGGAAGCGAAGGGAGGAGCAGGGCGTAAGGCCAGTAGTAGGGCGTAAGGGAGCAGAGCAGGGCGTAAGGACAGTAATGGTCTGTCGCCTGCCTCTCCAAGGCCTCAAAATCACAATCCCACGAAGCAACCTGGGGCAGGCCAATCAAGAACCGCATCTCCCGCCGCCTCTGCTGGTTCAGCAAGCGCAAAAAGCGAAGGGTGCGATGCCGCTCTTCCCGCCGCCTCTGCCAAAAACGCAAGCGGAACAAGCGAAGGGAGCGAGGGGAGCAGAGCAAGGCACAAGGCCAAAAATGATCTGTCGCCTGCCACTCCAAGGCCTAAAAATCAAGCCCCCGCAGAAAGCCGCAAAGTCCTCCATGTCTGAGAAGAGCCTCACAATCGCCTCAGTGAACATCAACGGGCTTCTCAGCCGCCGGGATGAGCTGGAAGCTCTCCTAGAGGCCGAAGATGTGGACATTGCGCTACTGCAAGAGACAAAGACTGGAGCCAAAACGGTGCTGGAGGACGTGGAAATCCCTGGCTTCTGGCAGGCGAGGCGAGACAGACGAGGTCAAAGTGGTGGAGGCGTCGCTGTGATATCAAGAACCACTCTTCCAGCCTCCCTCGCAGAAGAAGGAAAGGGCAGCTTTGAAGCTCTGGCTGTAGAAGTTGGTCGCTGTCTCACAGTTGCCAGCATCTACCGGCCTCCTAGCTGCAATCGAAATGCTGGCACTGCCACAGCATGGCTGCAGAACCTGGCCTCCTACCTCAGCAGACTCGGTGATGGACCTTTGCTTCTCTGCGGAGACCTGAACCTCTGCCAGCTGGCGGAAGAGTCGACAGAGCTGCAAGAGCTACTGCGTTCATTTGCCTTAGAACCTCTGCCTGCCAGCCAAGTCATCACCCATGGAAAACGAGCACTGGACTATGCCTGGGCCAGGCAGCTCCCCATCACCGGCAAACTCCAGCTCAAAGCTCCCTTGGAGAAGTCAGCCCAAGGCCACGCCACCCTCATCTTCGCAGTCCAGGTTCCAGAAAAGAGTGACAGGAGAGTGCTGGTTGGAGGCCGCTGGTGTTGGGAACGTGCAAGCTGGGAGAAGGCCATGCATGTACTGCTGGAAGACGCAGAAGGAGGCTGGAGAGCATTGGCCCACCACCTTCCCCAAGGAAATGACCCCGATGCAGCGCTCCAGGCACTGGACACGAGGCTCCACCTAGCCCTCACAGAAGCAGTCCCAAGAACAAAGGAGAAGCTGGCTAAGCCAAAGGAAAGGCCTACATCAACACCGCAGTCCTGGATGCTATCAAGTCCAAGAACAAGGCCTACCGCCGCCTCCAAGGAGCCCCAAGGTGCAAGAAGCTAGAAAGATCCTACAAAGTCGCACGTGCCCTGGCAAGAAGAGCAGTAAGAAAAGCCAAGAAGAACCACATCCTCAATGCCATTGAGGAAGCTGAGGCTGAAGGCAGTCTCAGTGCGCTGTCCAGGCGCCTGACCAAAGGCCGCCCCTCCCTCCCACCGCTGCGACAAGAGCAACGCCTCCTCCTCAAAGACGAGGAAAAAGCAGAAGCCCTGGCTACAGTCTTTGCATCCAAGCACAAGGCTGCAGAAGAGAAGGGAGAAGGAGCCGCCACAGCTGCCGCGCCACAGCTCCTCACTACAGCGGAGGAGGTGGAGAAGGTGCTGCGAGAGCTGAAGAGGCGGAAGGCTGCCCCAAAGGCAGACATCCCAATGCGCTTCCTGAAAGCCACCGCCAGCACCTTGGCCCCAGCCATCGCCAAGCTCATCAACTCCACAATCACCTCCCAGGTTGTCCCCGCAGCCTGGAAGCTTGCAGAAATCGTCCCAGTTCCCAAGAAAAACCCTGCACCTTCGCCTGAGGACTACCGGCCAATCTCTCTGCTGCCATCAGTCTCGAAGATCTGGGAAAAAGTGGTAGTGAACCGTCTTTTCTTTCTTCTTTCTTTTTAATCTTCCGTATGATCACGGGGAAAACAGAACAGCGAGCAAGGGTGTTCTGAGAGTGAGGAGAAGAGGCGAGTGTGGGGCATTAGATTTGATCAGCATCAAGGAGGCTGCCGACGGCTGCGAGGAAGAGCCTGCGCCCCGCCCTGGCTTCCAAGGCAGTCAGGCGGCGCCAGAGGCCCGCCACACGCTCCGGCCAGCGAGCCCGCTGGCCAGCACCCCCACCTCCTGCCACCGCAAAGTGGTGAGACCCCCGCAGCCCTGAGTGAAGAAGCGGAAAAACAATGGGACAGCCGTGCCAGATTTCTTGGAGGGAAGGGGAGGGGGCTTCTGCACTTTCGCTGTGGAGGAGACAGGCTCTGTAGCACTTTCTAACAAGGAGGAGATCAGCTACTATGCGGCGTCTGCGGAGGGAGGGGATTTGCAGCAGTTCCAGGCGCCCAGCATATTCGCCTGGAGGGTTTGGCAAACGGCAGCGTCTTAGCGTAAATTTTGTGAATTTTCGCTGGACCTTTTCTATCCTGTCTGATTCCCCAGTAGTACTGGGTGACCAGACAAGACTAGCGTATTCGAGTATTGGGCGGACATATGTTGTGAAGGCTTTAGTGAGAAGCTGGGGGGAGGCAGCATGCAGACACTTCTTTATCAGATGGCAGGTAAAGGTGGCCTTGTTGATCATACTGGTGATGTGGGGTTTATGGCTGAGACTAGCGGTCATGAGCATGCCAAGGTCCCAAACTCCTTCGGCTGGAGCAGCAGGGATCACCTTTCCAGCTACCCTGTAGCTGGGACTGGAGCCAGGGCCAATGCGGTAGACTGAGCACTTGCCAGGTGCAACGGCCAGCTGCCACTCTGCTGCCCAATCTGAAAGGATGTTTAGTGCATCTTCCATGGCAGAGGGAGAAGAAGAAGCAAGGCATATGTCGTCCGCGTAGGCCCATACGCCAATCTCAGGGACGTGGCTGAGGCGCCAGATAAGGGGCAGCATGTACAGATTGAAAAGCACAGGTGACGAACTTCCTCCTTGCACAATTGAGGATGGGACAGGACGGGGCTGGGAGACAGAATGACCAACTTTCACCTGAAATGAGCGTTCACAGACAAATTCGCGGAGCCAGTGCTGGATGTATGGCCCAAGTCCCACTGCGCCTGCTATGTGGATTAGCTTTTTGTGAGAGACAGAGTCGAAAGCTCGTGCAATGTCAATATTGATAATGTCGACTGACAGGCATTGTGAGATTCTGCTTGAAACATAATGCTGGCATGCTAATAAGCTGGTCGTGGTGGAGCGTCCTGGCCTGAAACCGTGCATAGCGTTTGGCAGAAGCTGAGCATTTTCAAAGTGTGAGTTGAGCGTCTTTGAAATGATTCTGTCGAAGATTTTAAGCAGTGAGGGTATGATTGTAATGGGCCGGTAGGATGAGCAGGAGCTTGTACTTCCCTTGCGCTTGTAGACAGGTGTGACAAGTGATTTTTTCCATTGAGATGGAAGTGAGCGGAAAATAAGACAGAAGTCATAGAGTGTGCACAAGGGAAGTGACAAGCTGCTACCTGCAGCCTTGATTAGTGCGGGCGGGAAGCCACAGGGGCCACACGACTTTTTAGGCTTGAGCCCTTTCAGCGCGCGCTCTATGTCCACAAGTTCAAAGCTCAAATCCTCCAGGGGCACAAAAGGGGCTGGTATGTGAGCAGGGGCTGGAGCAGAGCGGATGACTGGTGGGACAAAGATGGCAGGGAGGCAGCCATCATCGCTGGAAAAAGCAGAGGCAAATTGAGAACTGAAAGTCTGGAGCCATACCTGGAGGGAGCAGAGACTCAGTTTGGCTTCAGAAGAAGAAGTGGCTGTGGAGACGCCCTCCTAAGGCTGCAGCAAACGGTGATTGAGTGTGCCCAGAAGCAGAAAGCCATCAGAGTTGCCATTGTCTCAGTGGATGTGAAAAGATCTTTCGACTCTCTCCCATGAGGCCATCAAGCAGGAGCTGAGCAAAAGGGGAGCTCCAGCCTGTCTGGTAAATCTAATCGCCAGCTGGCTGGATGGAAGAAGCTTCAAGGTGCGAGTTGGCAAGGCCTACTCCACCAAGAGATGGGCAACGTCAGGCGTCCCCCAAGGAAGCAGAATCGGCCCAAAGCTCTACACAGCAACAACTGATGGTGCCCTTCTCCTTCCTTACCACTCTGGTACCAAAATCCAGGCCTACGCGGATGACACCCTCCTCATCAGAGCCATCAACTGCGAAGCTGACGTGGAGAAGCTGGAAGAAGACCTAGAACGACTGAGAGCTTTCCTGTCCCAGCTTGGCCTCAGTCTCCACCCAGAGAAGACCCGCATCCTCCTCATTGCCTCACGCCCAGAGCTCCGCCAACTCCCCCGCCCAATCTGCTTTGACGGCGTCCAGCTCCAAGCTAGCCAGTCTCTCAAGTATCTCGGCGTCACTCTGGACTGGACCCTCTCCTCAACTTTGCCAAGCACTGGTCACAAATCTGCGGAGCAGCAAGAGCCTCACAAGCATCACTGCAGAGGCTCCTGGTAGGCCACCAGCATGCAGTCCGTCTGGCTGTGGTGCAGAAAGTGGGCGGAGCTCTGCTACACTCTCTTGCCTATGCCCCACCCTCCACTGTGGCATCTGCGGAAAAGGTGGCCAGCGTCTTCGCCCGCCAAGCCCGGGTCTCCATGGGGGACTGGGACAGCAGCAGAGACCGAGTCCTGACTGCAGCAGAACTGCCCTCATATGCACACACCATCTTCCAGCAAAGCTTCAGCTTCCTGTGCAGCTGTCTGCTTGCTGGCAGAGCCTAGGGGTCTGGCTGGAAACGCAGGCCCTCCCATGCAGCCAGCATGTCACAAGGAGCACAACAGCGGCCCAGGATCCCTCCAGGTGGAAGTTGGTAGAGCTGGAGACAGGGAAGGAGCGTCTCCAGCCTGTCCGCCTGCGCCGCCTCTGAAACCTCCTACCATGGGAACAAGCAGGAATCAACCCCAACACCGATCTCCACTCCAAAGAAGCCGCCAAAGCTGCAGCCGATACACTCCTCCAATTCCTCCACCCAGAAACCCTAAAACTCCTTACTTTCTAGTCACCCCCACCCCTCCCACTCATTCCTTGCCCTTTTCTTTTGTGACGACGCAAGACAGCCTTTTGTTGCTATTGCGATATAAACGGATAAAAAAAAAAAAAAATCCCCCCCCGACAATTCCCCCCCACAGAATTTTTTACACCCCCAGATTTTTCTTCACTCTTACATCCCACAAAAGTTTTCAGAGTTTCTTAAACCCAATTTTCTCAGTTTTGTGGCTTGTAGTTTGTTTTGTAGTTGAGTTTTGCAGCTAGCACACTCGAAATTCTTTGATTATTGGCACTGTAACACCTGTAACTCAATTTGTTATTTCTGTCTTGGCTCTGCGACAAGTTTTTTTGAAGTTTTTTTGGCTCTGTCACCCCTGCAACAAGATTTTTTTAAAGTTTCTTGGCTCTGTCACCCCTGCAACAAGATTTTTTAAAGTTTTTTGGCCCTGTCACTCCTGCAACAAGATTTATCTCACTGTCTTGGCACTGTCACAACTGCGACACGCATATTTTAAGGGCGTTTTGGCTTTGACGTACCTCCAGTTCAAGAAATTACATGTCTCAGGAGTCACAAAACCAAGAAACTTGGAAAAAATGTGGGGTGACAGCTTCAAAAAACTCTAAAAAAATTTGTATTGTGGGCATGACAGGGCTAAAAAAATGCTTGGGGGCATGAAAAATTCTGTGGGGGGAATTGTTGGGGGGAATTATCCCAGGGGGGAATTATCCGGGTGGGAATTCTCGGGGGGGACTGTCGGGGGTGAATTGTCGGGGGGGAATTGTTGGGGGGAATGGTCGGGGGGGATTGTCGCGGGGGGGAATTGTCGCGGGGGGGAATTGTCGCGGGGGGGAATTGTCTGGTGCTACCAAACTGATAGGGAGCGGCTGGGCCATTCGGCCAGCCGGCAGCAGGGCGGCGAGGCACAGCTCCCCCTTTTCTACACAGGAGTCCCAAGAGCATCCGCCAGTTGGTCCACCTTGCTTCTGTGTTGAAGAGGGGGAGCTGCGCCTCGCCGCCCCGCTGCCGGCTGGCCGAATGACCCAGCCGCTCCCTATCAATTCCATTCAATTTTTGACACCTCCATTTTCGGGTTCCAATTTTCTAAACTAGGGGATGAACCCATTTTCTGGTTTTTCTCTTCATCCTTTTGCGAAATATTCACAAAAGTTCAAATTTTAAGCTCTCATTGGAATGAGATTCCCAGAGACACTAGAACCCATTCTAGAGCCCTCTAAAAGCAGGCGTTTCCCGGTATTTGACACCCGGACATTCTGCATGACTCCAACTGCTCGGCAGGTGGCCAGGATGGAGGAGCCAGGAAGGAGATACAGAAAGTGGCGGTAGAAGAGTCCATCCGCTGCTCCTCTAGTCGATGTTTCGCCTGAGCTTTGTGAGCAAATCAAAGCAATGTATTCAGCAATTGGGAGCGCGATGATGTGGTTATAAGAACGATTCTAACTCGAAGCAGTGTGGCGGTGGAAGAACGTTTGGGGTGCGGTGGTATAGCCTCAATGTAAAGTCGTTAGATACAGTAATTCAGGTAGCAAATGTGAAGGGGCAAAATGCATCAAGATTCAGGCTGACGTTCAGGTAATTACAATCTAATTATCTTATCATCTAATTCAATGCAATTGTAGGTGGTTTGATATCGCTTCTGAGGTATTAGCAGTTGCTGAAGGTGAAACGCTACATCTGAAACGAAAGTTCATCGTTTTGTTCAATAAGCCGAAATAGTTGATGATGATGTAATTGCTAAAACAATAAAAGAGCGGAGCTAAATGTGCTCCATGTCTAAAGCCTTCTTAGCCTCGGAGCGCGAGGATCCTCAGGTAGCTCTAGCTTTCTCAACTTGTCTCAATAGCTATCCAGAATCCTTACTTCCCAGCCTAACTCTTTGAAAACCCTACGAGCTAACCATAGATCATCCTCGGTTCCAATCTGGAGTAGGTCGTGCAGTCTTTGGAATGGGCGAATCCGTGGCTCGCTACCAGGCTGGAGGCCCGTCTAGCAGCTACATTGAGGTTTCTTCTAGAGGAGAGGCTAGAGGTTTCTTCTGAAGAAGGGCAGAAAGGATTAAACACTTAACTTGTGCTTTGCTTCAAGGAAGAGGCGGTGAAAAATCAGCCTAGTGAGCAGGCCCAAGTCCGCTTCCTCGGAGGCAAAGCAGAAGCTGACCCGCCTGGAGTCGGAGTTGAGGAAGGCCCAAGAGCTACTGGAAGAGGTCCTTTTCAGAGAGCCTTTCCCACTTCACGTTCTGTTCCTGGCCCCGATTAGACTCTTCTCCTGTGGCCTCTTTGCCTCCTCCCCTCTTGTCTTTCTAGTCTCTCAGCTCATCCTCCGTAAAGAGGCCGATTCTGGTTCACCCTCCATCCTCCTTACCTCTTCCACAAGCAAGACCTGGCCGTTTCAGAGCATGATGCCTTTTATTCTTGGCTTCCACCTTGGTATTGCCTTCAGGAGGAGATTCGCTTTGCTGGGCATTAGATGGCGTATTGCTGCGCATTAGATGGTCGATCCATATGCGCAGTTGAGGCCGTAGTATAGATGGGCAGCATTGGTTTACTGCTGAGGAAGGAATTGATGCAGAGCAAAGTTCAGGCACATCAATGAACAGGCGAAAGGCAGTTTAGCTTGCAGTAAACAGAGCATGGGCATTATCAGTAGCTCAATGCATGTTTAGGAGGCTTTGCTAGAAAACTGTGGGCTTCGTCTCCATCCTCCTCCTCCATCCAATCACAATCCCTGCAAAGGCCGCTGGATGCTGCACTGAACCAGCTTCTGGATGTCTCATAGCACAAATAAAAACCGCTTTTGCTTAAACGTCAGAAATACTTCGTGGGCACTGAAAGGCCATATGTTATTGCTGTTATTACTTTCTGCTCGAGTCGAAGGACAGCATCACAAACATTTTGCTCTATACTAAACACTGAACCAGTGCTGAAATCCAGCCCCCTGGGTCCCTCGGCGGTCTTCACAGTTGACCATCTGACGTTTCAGCTAAAAGCTAGAACCTAACCTCATAACTCATGCCATTTCCGCGCATTCAGCCAAGACCTTTGCAACTCTTTACCTCGCTTTATCATCAAACACAAGCGTTGGGAGAACGAACGCATAAGCATCACTATATGCGCAAACGTAACACTTGGACAAGGAGTGCTTGGGCTGTCCTCCGACAAATGATTGTCAGATGAGTTCTGAGGCAAGACTCAGGCGAGCTGGTGGCGAGAATGCTGGTGGACTGGTGCTGCCAGCTCTTTCTGCAAATGCTCAGCCCAGTAAGGGAGGCCAACTCACTCAAGCTGGCCTGGGAGAATGAGCATCGGGAAAAGGCCTTCCTGCTCCAGTTCTGCTCTTAGGCCAATGTTAACTCTGCTGAGACTGT
>JASANA010003845.1:0-10337 GCA_030248095.1 Ptycholaimellus sp. GST1_10
TATCTTTTATAATTATCTTTTGACTTTTGATAAACTTTGTTTAACTATGAGTGCAAGCCACATTTGTTTGAAATTTCTTTCTCTTTCTTTTTAACATCATTCAATGACTATAAGTAAGGTATCATTCATTCTACCACCTTTGCCTTGGGCTCACGTGTTCACCCTTTCAAAAGCCACAGTAGCCACCACACCAGCCAGGTGTGTAGGTGTAAGCTATTGTGGTATATGATGTTTTGTTTTATACATTCATCTTTCATTTTGCATAAAAGTTTGGCAACTGTAGCTATTTTAAGGCTAAGACAGTACCACTTTGTGAAAATCCATTGGCTAACATAAGTCAAGATCCAAGAGTAGTTGAGTTCATTGTACATTTTCATATTTCAAGCTATTTTTTGTTATTTTCAATAGTTTCATTTATACGAATTTTTTGATATTGATAAATAATAAAACTGGACAGAAGTTAAAAGCAATAAAAAATTATATTTTAGCATCCATATTATCAAAACGGAAGAAATATCTGGGACGATTTGTGCAGCGAACGTGGGACTTTCTCCATGCCAGGTTAGACATTTACCACCAGTGCAGAAATCGTTATTCTGCATTTTGTTTTAGGGCGCGCATGGAAAGAGACACTGAACTGTGCGCCAAAAACAAAATGCAACTGTCCAAGCAGCAGATTCCACTAGTAGTAGATGTATTTCCTTGACTTTTTGCTCGAGGCATGGAGAAAAGAGTCCCACATTTGGCCTGCCGATGGTACCAGATATTGGGCTGGCGCGAGGGAGCAAAGCGAACCGTCAGCGCCCAGCCCCTCTTTTCGACCCAGGTGTACGTTTTAGGGGTTATTGCTAGATCTCAATTTTGATAAGGCTTCTGCTCGTCACAGAAAGCTCCAATCGCTATAATTTTTTGCGCGGCCGACGGCCGCCTGCCGCGGAGGGCAGGGCAGTCAGAGCTCCGGAGGCCGGAGGGCATGGGTGCGGAGGCCACGGAGCGTAGCCTTGCATGCGAAGCATGCTAGGCAAAGCGTAGGGGCCGTAGCACCCGTGCCCGGAGGCCGGAGGAGCTCTGGCGCCCTGCCCGAAGCGGCGGGCGGCCAAGGCCAGCTTAACCAGTTACCCCATTTTTGCGTCCGTCTGTCCGCATATATATATATGTGTCTTTCCGGGGCGGGCCTCCGCGGTTTTTCAACGAAATTGGCTGATTTTTTGCATGAAGGTCCGACTGGGTGGTATCTCCAGGCCATTTTTTGCGCTTGACGTAATTTTGCGTTTTTTGCCCAAAACCCAAATTTTTGATGTTTCAAAGTACAAAAATTCATAAATCACTGGTTTTTCAACGAAATTGGCTGATTTTTTGCATGAAAGTCCGCCTGGGTGATATCTCTAGGCCATTTTTTGGGCTTGACGTAATTTTTCGATTTTTGCCCAAAACTCAATTTTTTGATGTTTCAAAGTACGAAAATTCATAAATCACTGGTTTTTCAATGAATTTGGCTGATTTTAGGCAGATACGTCCGTCGAGGTGCTATCTTGAAGCTGGCAAAAGGAATTTCCGAAATATTTGTTATTTCTCAGTTTATGGACAAAAACCTAAATTCTGATGTTTCAAAATTTGAACATCCATAAATCGATGGTTTTTCAATGAAATCAGTTGAATTTTGGCATGTACGTCTCTAATGGTGATATATTGAAGTTGATAATAGAATTTTTCGACACATTTATTATTTCTTGATTTATAGTCAAAAACCTAAAATCTTGATGTTTCAAAAATTCGAACATCCATAAATTACTGGTTTTTCAATAAAGTCAGCTTAGATTTGGCAGATACGTTTGCTGCGGCAGTATCTTAAAGCAGTTAAAAGGAATTGCTTAGCTTATTATCTGGAACAAAGGCCGCGCATCTTGGCAACAGCCGAGAATACCTTGTTTTGCAATGGAAAGAGCAACATCGAATTGACTATAGTTTATCTTTTGAGTTTTGCATAAAACGTTTGATTTTACCATGAAAAATGCAAAAAACTATTTGTCCGAACTCCTTCTCCTTCTTCTTCTTCTTCTTCTTCTCCTCCGCATCTATTCAATGGATGATAGTAGGTATTCAATCGGCCTGTACTAATGGCATCAATCGGAGAGGTCCAATGCAATTACATGTAACTGATATAGGCTAATTATGGATAGTTTGACAAGTGGCTGTGTGGTCAAGTGGCTTGTTCGTCCGACCTGCTAAGTGAAGGCTAGGTTCGAACCCCCTCATGACAAATTTTTTTGCTTTTTTTATGTGGATGAAATATGTGGTACCATCGGCAAGTCAAAAGTATTTCTTCTCCCAAAATTTTTTTTCCAGCATACTTTTTTTATTTTATTTTATTAAAAGTGGAAGAAATAGCTGGTACCATCGGCAAGCCAAATGTGATCTCTTTTCTCAAATATTGGAATGCTTGAGTAAAAAGTCTAAGAAATACATCTACTACTAGAGGAATCTGCTGAGCCACCTGCATTTTGTTTTAGCGCGCATTGGAAAGAGCCACTGAACTGCGCGCTGAAACAAAATGCAATTGTCTATGAAGCAGATTCCTCTAGTAGTAGATGTATTTCTTAGACTTTTTACTCGAGGCAATTTCAATATTTGGAGAAAAGAGATCCACATTTGGCTTGCCGATGGTACCAGATATATTATATATCACGATTGTGTTAAATCTTGTCCTTTTCTTTTTGATGATTGAAAATTCATAAGCTTTTCATGCTGTAGCATTTTATTCTTGTGCAGTGCAAGTTTGGATGATCTTAACTAGACAGCTGCCTCAGAAAATAACATTTGTAGTAAGTGCTCCCATTAATATTCACCAATTGAGAACACTGCACGAAAATTTTTCCTTACTGTTCCCAAGAAAATCACCTAATGCGAACACTACAAAGTGTTCTTTTTGGACTAACTTCACTGAAACTTCTGTAGCACATTCAATACTGGATGAAAATTGAAATTTCCAACTGCCCCGGATGCAGGAGACTTGGGGCAATCGAGGACAGGTTGAAACTCCATTCTAGCATGCCGTCAACCCGAGCAGGAGTATGTTAAATAAAAGGGTTCTCAATAAGGTGCAAAAATAAGGGGTTCTTAGGGTTCCCACTAGTGTTCTTAGGGTTCTTAGTGTTCACTGTACTCAATAGGAAATTCAGGCAAATTTGAGTCGTGCTACTTCAAGAACAAAATTGAAATTCGAAAATCTGGGAGTTGCAAGATATGGCAAATTGTTGCAGTTTCCCAATGAAAAATAATCGGAAAGTTTTGCCAGTTTCATTGATTCATCAATAAATCATAATGTGTGAAATCAAATTAATTTCGCTTTGCACATTTGTGCAGAGTTATCCATAAATCTCAAAATTTTTCAGCCATTTTTGAATCATCTGAATGCCTATTTAGGGCTTTTTGAATCATCTGAATGCCTATTTAGGGCAGATGAACAGTGCTTTTCCAACAGGTAAACCTGAAGCTGCTTCTGAGTTGGACGTGTGGCCTTCAGCAAAGACTGTGCTGGTCGTCGTAGACTCAATTTCATCTAGCTCATCTGAAACTTTGTCTGATTGCTCCCGGGTTGGTGCCTGGTTAACGATGGCTAGACCGGATATGTTGCAGGTGTTGTTGAAGGCGGATGGCTTGAAGTAGAAGCCGCCTTCTGCAGAGTCGTTGCGGCCACTGAGCGGGTGTCCATAGAGCCGGCAGTTCAAGGAGTTCGTACTGCCGTAGTAGAAGCCGAGGCAGTCGGAGCGGTCTCTACAGCTGGTGAGGCAGTCAATGCCGCTCAGGCTAGGCGTGTCAATGAGTGTAGCCGAGTAATCGATGCCCTGTCGTAGCGCCCAGCCACAGTAGCCTAGTGATGAGTCATTTAGTGTCGGCAGTTCACAAGGACAGTGGGAAAGAAGGCCAACGATTGGGAGTGCCGCAGGCAGGATTCTGACGTATGTAGGTGGTCCAGCCTTGGAAGGGCAGCATGGGAGCAGAGTTAGAGTCGAGGAGGTGGCAGTTGTTGTTGCTGGTGAGGGCGGCGGTGCAGTTGGGGAGAGCGTCGCAGGCGGAGAGACAGCGAGCCTCGTCAGCGGGTACCCCGGCGTCCGTGAAGGCCAGCAGTTGCACGAGCCCTGTGTCCATTGCATGGTCGGAATGCCGGTTGTAGGTGCAGTCCTCCAGACTCCTGGCCAGGTCATCAGCCGAGGATGTTGTCTTTCCGTTATCTGCCAGGTACACTCTTCTCATGACAGGGCATGCAGGAGGAGGATTTGAGGTTGAGAGGGAACCGGTAGTGCTGCCAGGAGCAGGAGTTGATAGCAAATCGGTGGAGCAGCGGGGGTCGGTGAAGCCAGGAGGGCAGTAGCAGGTGAAGCCATTGGCGTCATCTGCGCAGGTGCCGCCGTTCAGGCAGGGGCTGGAGGCGCACTCATATATGTCTGTTGGTGTGGTCGGGGCTAGGTCAGAAGTAGATGCTGGCTCTGCAGTGGAGGTCGTGGCTGGCCGGCAGGTGGGTTCCAGTTGGTACGAGGCTCCCAGCAGCTCTGGCGGCAACTCCTCCGCCTCTCCTGCGCAGAAGAAAACCGGCGCTGATTGCAATCTCCGAGAGGAGAGGAGCCACGAACTAGAGACCCTCCGGGGGCCCCCAAATAAAGGGGGTACATGTAAAACTAATATCATATCATTTCTTTCAAATATCAGTTCTCTGAGGCCAAATATCATATCATTTGTAAATAAGATCATATACATTTGGATCAAATATCATATCATTTAGCGTACTGATATTTAAAAGAAATGATATGCTATTATGTAGAAATGTAGGCAGTTTTTTCCAGGGTACTCTATTTCTGCTGCCGAAAAATTGCTTCCAAGCATGCTGCATCAAGCCTGGTAGGTCTGGGCAACAGTTGGCACTAATGGAATATGCGCTTAGTCACTTTTCTGGCTGCTCACTTAACTATGTTTTCTTTCGAACTGATATTTGATGGGCACTCGAATAACATTGTTTTGATAGCAAGCATTTGCGCCTGTCATTTCTTTTTTGCGATGTGACATGTTTAAGACTGGAAATGCATTTGAAACGCTTGAAAACGAGACAAGGAAAAGGCACCCAAACAGAAAAGAGTGGCATCAAATTCTGCAATTTTTGTCAACTGCTACAAAATGCAAAAGCCGAGTCCACCGAGAACATCAGTTCAAACTTTTTCCCCATTCAATGACCACGTCCAAGTAAGCTTGACAGCATATTTGAATTCCATAATTTAGAGCACGTTTCTGGGAATGAAATCGTATACCCTGTGCCATAGCATAGGGAAAGTTTGGTCAAAAGTTGTTAAATATCAGATCCCAATGTTTCAGTCAAATATCAGTTCAAACTTTTTCCCCATTCAGTGACCACGTCCAAGTAAGCTTGCCAGCATATTTGAATTCCGTAATTTAGAGCACGTTTCTGGGAATGAAATCGTATACCCTGTGCTATAGCGTAGGGAAAGTTTGGACGAAAATTGTTAAATATCAGATTCCTATGTTTCAGTCAAATATCAGTTCAAACTTTTTCCCCATTCAGTGACCACGTCCAAGTAAGCTTGCCAGCATATTTGAATTCCGTAATTTAGAGCACGTTTCTGGGAATGAAATCGTATACCCTGTGTTATAGCATAGGGAAACTTTGGACGAAAATTGTTAAATATCAGATCCCTATGTTTCAGTCAAATATCAGTACAAACTTTTTCCCCATTCAGTGCCACGTTGGCAACTTTGCCAGCAAATTTGAATTCCGTAATTGCCAAAAACGTGCTCTAAATTACGGAATTCAAATATGCTGGCAAGCTTACTTGGACGTGGTCACTGAATGGGGAAAAAGTTTGAACTGATGTTCTCGGTGGACTTGGCTTTTGCGTTTTGTAGCAGTTGACAAAAAGTGCAGAATTTGATGCCGCTCTTTTCTGTTTGGGTGCCTTTCCCTTGTCTCGTTTTCAAGCGTTTCAAATGCATTTCCAGTCTTAAACATGTCACATCGCAAAAAAGAAATGACAGGCGCGAATGCTTGCAATCAAAACAATGTTATTCGAGTGCCCATCAAATATCAGTTCAAAAGAAATAAACATAGTTAAGTGAGCAGCCAGAAAAGTGACTAAGCGCATATTCCATAAATGGTACCATCGGCAAGCCGAAAGTAAGCTCTTTTCTCCCAAAAAAAAACAAATGCCCCGAGTGTAAAGTCAAGGAAATTTACCTACTACGAGTGGAATCTGCTTGTGGGGCATCTGCATTTTGTTTTCGCGCGCAGTTCAAGAGCTCTTTTCATGCGCGCTCAAACAAAATACAGGTGACACAGCAATATCCACTCGTAGTAGGGAAATTTCCTTGACTTCTTACACTCGGGGCATTTGTTGTTTTTTGGGAAGAAAAGAGCTTCTTTCGCTTGCCGATGGTACCATTTATTTCCTCAACTTTAAACATACAAAAGACTTGTTTCAATTTTTTTCTTCTAATTGTTTTTTTTTGCATAAACGAATAAGACACCATTTAGCTAAAAAAAACGAAAGTTTGGAAAGTGAATAATCATGCAAAAAAATTAACTCGAGGGAATCGGTTTTCAGGAGAAAATATCTTTACTTTTGGCTTGCCGATGGTACCAGTTATTTTGCACAACTTCAAATATACAAAAAAAACTTTATTCACGAGAAGGATTCGAACCTGCCAGTTTCAACCAGCCACCGGTCCGCTTACACCACTACACCATTGGTACCTATGCTAAACTTGTCAATTGAAGGGCTATGAGTTTTAAACGAATACCTGAAGCCCAAGGACCGGATAGGGGGGTGGGGGGATAAATTGAATACCTACTCTCGTTCATTAGCAGATGCGAAGCAGCAGCAGGGCAGCAGGGAAGGAGTTCGGACGGCACTTTGTTTTGCATTTTTCTACACCAAATTGTAAACTTTATGGCAGTTTCTCGCGAGTACAGACTAATTCGAGGATGCTCTTTCCAATGAAAAAAGAATCAGAGCGATTGAATTCGTATGTCTTGAGAAAAACCCTTATCAATTTCAAGATCTAGCATTAACCCTCAAAACATACACCTGGGTCGAAAAGAGGGCCTGGGCGCTGACGGTCGCTTTCTCCCTCGCGCCAGGCCAATTAGTGCCAACTGTTGCCCAGACCTACCAGGCTTGACGCAGCATGCTTGGAAGCAATTTTTCGGCAGCAGAAATAGAGTAATCTGGAAAAAACTGCCAACATTTCTACATAATAGCATATCTGGTACCATCGGCAAGCCGAAAGTAAAGCTCTTTTCTCCCAAAAATCGACTGCCCCGAGTATAAAGCCAAAGAAATTTTCCTACTACTAATGGAATCTGCTTGTGGGGCATTTGCATTTTTGTTTTCGCGCGCAGTTTTACAACTCTTTTCATGCGCGCTCAAACAAAAATACGAGATGACAGAGCAGATTCCATTAGTAGTAGGAAAATTTCTTTGGCTTTATACTCGGGGCAGTCGATTTTTGGGAGAAAAGAGCTTTACTTTCGGCTTGCCGATGGTACCAGATATTTCCTCAACTTTAAATATACACAAATTAAATTATTTCAATTTATGTACTTTATTTTTAATTGTTTTTTATATTTTAAGTTAAAATTTTATTAAATAAATAAATGAAACAAAATAATAAATAAATTAGTGAAATAAAATTAAAATAAAGAAAGTTTTGAAAATTAAAACAAATGCAAAATTTTCGGCAAACGAAAATTTTTTGGCATTTTTTTTAGTTTACACTTGGGGCAATCCATTTTTTGGGAGAAAATAGCTTTACTTTTGGCTTCCCGATGGTACCAGTTATTTCCAACTTTAAATTTTAGAAAAATAAAAGTTATGCTGAAGAAGGTTTCGAACCCACCAGTTAGATCCAGCAGCCAACCACTCGCACCACTACACCACTGGCGCATATGGTACAACATTTAACTGAAGGTTAATAAATAAGCAATAAATACATGAGGACAACGGACGAGGGGGAAAGGGTGGGGGGATGAAATGAATACCTACTCTCGTTCATTAGCAGATGCGAAGCAGCAGGGCAGCAGGGCAGCAGGGCAGGGCAGGGCAGGAGTTCGGACGGCAACTTGTTTTCGATTTTCTAACTCAAATCCAAACTTTTATGCTGCTTTTCGCGAGTACCCCCCATAATTCGATGTTGCCCTTTCCATTGCAGCTAAAATCAGCGCAATCGGTGCTATCTGGGTTGAGAAAAACGCTTATCAATTTTGAGATCTGGCATTAACCCTCAAAACATACACCTGGGTCGAAAAGAGGGCCTGGGCGCTGACGGTCGCTTCGCTCCCTCGCGCCAATAGCATATCATTTCTTTTAAATATCAGTACGCTAAATGATATGATATTTGATCCAAATGTATATGATCTTATTTACAAATGATATGATATTTGGCCTCAGAGAACTGATATTTGAAAGAAATGATATGATATTATTCTTACATATACCCAAATAAAGGTGCCCCCGGGGGCCCCTCATACCCTACCCTTCCTGCATATGGAGGCTAGGCACCTGGGATGCGCAGCTGGCAGAGCGGGCTGCTGAGCCTGGTGTTCGCTCCCTCATCGTCCAGCCTTCCACCGCCTGCCATCCAAAAGGCAATGTTCTGTTCCGAGTTCTCCACACCGTCCGCGTCGTTCGGCCTGCCATCAGCCCAGAGGCAGACGCCGTCCACCAGAGCCATCACTGCGCAATGCATCCATAAAGAGGCTCTCAAAGCTGAGGATGGCCAAAAGCCCAACAAGGTGTCAGAGTGCCGTTGGGCAGCTGCCACTGCCAGCCGATGTCGGGCGCTGTCTGCCCAGGCGATTGACGCAGGTTCATCAGATGGTCCTGAAGTTGATTCCAGAGATGGCTGAGTTTAGAAAAAGGGTTGGTGTAACGCCGCTGAGCAGCTGGGTGACGGCGGTGAAGAGGCCGGGATGATAGGGGGCTGCCAGGAAGCCACCGAGGCTCTCGCAGATGGACAGGGCAAAGTTGAAGGAAAAGTCGCGGATTGTCAGGTGGCCGATCCAGCAGTAGCCGGCCAGGTTCACACTGCTGCTGCTGGCCAGGCACTCCGGGATGCCTAGGGTTGTGGCTGTAAACTCATTGGAGCCAAAGCAATGGAGCAAATGTGTCCAAGGCACGCAGGCCCTTTGTTGCAGCCCAGATCTACGTTTCAGGGATCAGGGTGGGAAAGCGCTAGCCGAAGGGGAACTGGCAGAGCGGCGGCAGTTCAATGCTGCTGTTGTAGGCGTGAAAACTTCCGGAGAGGCCGCTGACGTCCAGGCCGCCATACAAGGCGTTTGGGTCCTCACTTTCAAAGCTGTCCGTAAAAGGGACTCAAAGAAAATGCTGTTTGATGTCAGAATTGGAGACAGTTTGGGAGGAGAAACTTTGCGAGTTGTTGGAGAGGCCCCAGAACCAGCCGAGGGATGTAAACTGCAGGCTCACCCAGTAGCTCTTGTCGCCCTGAAGCAAGGTAAGGCTGTAACTGAGGAGGGGTATAGACAGGATGGTGTACGAGGATCTGAGATGCGATGCGGTTGGCGTCATCTGGCTTGAAGGGGGCTGCCAGAAAGCCGCCCTTGCCCTTGCAGAAGTCCGCTGCACTGCTGAACGGCAATGGAGGGAAGTCGGCTGAGAAGCAGGATTTGTCCGTGAATGCCCGGTCGGGTGCTGTGAGGCACTCTAGGCTGCCTTCAATATGAGAACACTGGTAATTTTTCAGAAATCTCGCACTAATTGGGGCCATGCGAGCGGAGCGGAAGCACGGTCCCCTCTTAGCCAATGACCAACCCTATTACGGATTTTGAAAATATGATTGGCTGCCAAATATTCCATGGGCAACTTACAAAGCTGCGAGTAGGCTCAATGGACGCAGCAAACACAGAGCTTTAATCAAAAAAAAAGTTTGCCAAATTTGGTTGAGAATTGGGCAAGTTATGGCCAAATAACTTTTTAAAAAGTGTCCGTCCGTTATCCGTCCGCCATCCGCCGTCCGCCGTCCGCCGTCCGCCGTCTGCCGTACGTTCTGCTCGGCATGGGGATTGGCAATATCTGGGGCTCCAGTCTCAACGTCACTATAGTATATCGACCCTGGAGGGTGCCATGGTGCCTCCAGAAATTAGATTTTCGGCCTCCTTTATGCCGAAATTGAGGTTGGAAAATCGATTGAACATAAAGGGAGACCCTTACAAAAAAAATCGAAAATCTTGAATAAAATTTTATTGAAACTGTTTTGGGCAAAAACAAAGACAGATTTGGAAATCTCGTAAAAAACTACACCAAAATAGATTAAGA
>JASANA010003846.1:0-27262 GCA_030248095.1 Ptycholaimellus sp. GST1_10
ACTAAAAGATTTGAACAGAAATTTGATTTTGACTTGACAATGAATTTTAAGCTATCTATCAGTATTTGCGTGGTATTGAAGGTGCAAAAAGCTAGGGCTGTTCTCATTTATTATAGATTGCTCAATTTATGAATCAATTTATCAATTTATTACTTATGAAAAGCAACAATTTTATGGAAAATTGCTGAAAGAAACAGAATAGAACCATTTACAGCCGAGCTCAGCTAGGTTGTAGTACTCTTTTGAAGCATGCAGTGATGAATTGATGCTTATGCCTTAATGATGGCAAAATGGGGTCACTGATGCGTTGGCAGCCTGCCCCTCGGGGGGGGGGGGGAACTGCGCAAGTGGTGCAAGAGGTAGGTAGGCCGCCTACATCTGCACAGTTGGCTGGGGCGTTGAGAGTAGGAAATGCCGTCGTGTGCCTCGCTCATTGGCCCTTCGCGAGTGCATGCGTTTGCACTGCCCATTCGCTGACGTTGTCAAACAGAGGCCCTCCAGCCATTTATTTGAGCACACCCTTTAGAGTCCTCGCGGTCGGACTGAGGGCAAGAATATTTCACAAAACCCCCTCTTTCTCTTTTCAGGACCCAGCAGAGGTGTAAAAGCTTCCAGAAGCTATTTTCAGAAGCTTAGCTAGATCAATAGACATCCAGCTACACAAGATGAGGGCAGCTTTCGTCTTCCTACTCCTGCCCATCCTGCTCGTGTTCGCCAAAAAGTCCCAGCCCGAATGCGAAGGTTCTTTTGTCTTTCATAGCCAGGCCATATTTGCAGCCTAAACGAACTGAAATGGACCTATTTAGATTTCAGATCTAAACAGAAAGAAGTGATGAAGCATAGGCATGAGGTGAAGGTTGATGGATTGCAGTGTGCCAGGGAGTGCTGAACAAGGTGGTGGCGGAGTTGGCAGAGTCCGACTACTCGGACTTCAACAAGATCAACGAGGCCATCCGGCAGTACTGCGGGGGCTCCAAGAACAAGGAGCACAAGTTCTGCTACTACATCGGAGCCGTCCCCGAATCCGCCACCACCATCATCAATGAGGTCTATACAATTCCCAGCTTTCTCTCCATTGGCAATTTGGCATTCTTCGTACAATGACACTCTTTCACAGGTCAGCAAGCCGCTCAGTTATCGCAAACCGGTGGACAAGGTCTGCCAAGCCCTCATCTCCAAAGATGCTCAGATCTGCGAACTCAAATACGGTCAGCAGGCCCTTTCCTTAGTGCACCCAACCTGTACACTGGCTAACTCTAAAGGCTAGTATAGACTGAACTTGGGATAAACGATACAAAGGGGTTAGTGAGAAGCTATAAGAATGATAATGGGTTTCAGACAAGCCTCTGGACTGGAAGACGCTCGACCTGAGCAAGATGCGGGTGAAGGAGCTGAAGAAGATCCTCGAGGACTGGGGAGAGGTGTGCAAGGGCTGTACGGAAAAGTCGGAGTACATTCGCCTCATCACCGACCTCAAGCCCAAGCACGTCAAGAGCGAGCTCTAAAGACTCCCAACTGCTTTAGGCACTCTCCTCCCCCCTCTTAGGATTTTGCCTCTGTTTCTGCGCCTGTGTGTGTGTGATCCGCCCACTTTGGTCCTCATTTCAAGGTTCGCTAATGGCTTCATTCTTGCTTGTTTCTTGTTGACGAGCTCAGTTCAGTCTCTGTTTTTGCACCCCTTTCGTTGGCCTCCCCCCTCGGAGTTTCCTTTCCTCCCCTATTTATACGCCGGCGTTTCAGCATATGTCACAGTGCCTTTTCACTAACGCAGTCGAAAAATTTCCAGAAAATAGAAAAAAAAATCATCAACATTTTCCCCAAGCTCCCGTAAAACACTCCGAAGCGTCTGGAATTTTCCATTACCCACGTGTCCTTAGCCGAGTCAGAACGAGAATAGAGGGCCAATTCTGCGCATGAAGGTTGGCGGGGTGGTTCGCGGCGAGACTGGTGGAGTGGGAGAATGGAAGGGCCTGAGCATCCAAGGGGCGCCTCTTCCCCAGTCGTCTGCTCTACCACAACTACTTTTTCGCTTGCCCTTCCCATTCCACTCTAGGCACCTCGCAGCAGCAGCAGTCCAGGCCATGGCCAACAGTGCTCAGGGCGTCCTGCCCCGTCGCATCATCAAGGTATCACTTCTCTTTCTGCCCATGACTCACCCAGCAGTGCTGAGTCCCCTTACACCTTGCACTACGTCACTCAAGTGCAGCTGCTCCTGTCCACGCCTTCATGGCATGACAAGCTATAGGTCAGGATCGTCATAGGCTAAAGCGCAGGTGTTGCTGGGGCAAATTATGCAGAGATCATTTCAAAGACGAGGCTAAGCCAAGCTGTCAATGGGTGTAGATGGGTTTTTAAGTTGATGATTTTGCGGCCATGAAAAAAGGGGAGGATTGCAGGAGACGCAGCGACTGATGCAGGAGCCTGTGCCGGGCATTTCGGCCTCCCCGGACGAGGGCAACGCTCGCTACTTCCACGTCATCGTCGCCGGACCCGAAGGGGTGCCAATTTTCAAGCAGGCCCTCCTAGAAAGGGAGAGGAAGAGAGGGCTTGAAGAGTCCGTTCGAGGGCGGGATGTTCAAGCTGGAGCTGTTCCTGCCCGAGGAGTACCCGATGGCGGCGCCCAAGGTCCGCTTCATGACCAAGATCTACCACCCCAACATCGACAAGCTCGGTAGGATATGCCTCGACATCCTCAAAGGTCACCCCACGCTTCCACATCCTGTAGGCGAGATTGATGGCAGCATTGTATACGCCTCGTCTTATAGAGCTGTCCACAAACTTGAAAATCTGTAAGTATCCTTTGTTTCGCTTCCATAAAACCTAAAAATTATTTTTCACATTCATCTACTGAATGAGGTGGAGTGAATGAGATGCTAAATGTGCTGATTCTGTGATGGCCAAAAAAACGGCTGATTACAGACAAGTGGTCGCCGGCGCTGCAGATCCGCACGGTTCTGCTCTCCATCCAGGCTCTCCTGTCCGCTCCGAACCCCGAGGACCCGCTGGCCACCGACGTTGCTCAGCTCTGGACCACCAATGAGGCTGAGGCCATTCGTCGCGGTTCCTTTCCACTTTTTTCTTTCATTTAGCTGGAAGTCGCAATATTTTATGTAACATTTTTGTCAGCACCAACTTCCCGTCTATTCTCGGCTTTTGCCAAACCATAAAGCGGGTGTATTCCAGCATAATTAATTTGGTCATGTGATAAAAATCTATTTTAACTAACCGTTTTTGTTGAAAGCAAATCTGTAATTGGATTCTATCTAGCGAAAGAGTGGACGGACAAGTACGCGCGCTAGGAAGCCTTCGCCTCCCTCCTCCTACCGTCTGACCAGCTACCTTTGATTGGCTCACTCACTCTTCAAGCCTAGCCATCCAAGCCTCCTTCTCTTTGCCTCCTGTACTCTACTCCCAGACGCGCCTATTAATTTTGTCCCAGTGTCACCGAGGTGATTATACGAGTTGCTCCACTCTTGCGCTGAAATCGGGCCCTCCCGTTGCTCCGTTTCCAGTCTTAGTTCCTCTTCTCCACTCCTCTGTGCGCGCCTTCTCTTTGCAATCAATTGGAACGCAGTTGTGATTGAGTAAAGCCTTTTTTATAGCCTAGACATCTGGTTGCCTCAAACGGTGCAGTCCGCAGGTGCAGGATAATTTTTCGTTTATTTCCTCTGTTTGGCTCGGAATAGAAACTAAAATTATGATTAGGCATTTGTGTTAAGCGAAAGTTGGCGAAAGATGACGCTGCAATGGACACTGGTGGCAGTTTTTCTCTACGTGGAGACGGCCATCACCGCTCTCTTTCTCCTGCCCTGGATCCGGCCTCGCATGTTAGATTCTATCCATATAGGAACTCAGTGCTTTCCAGTTTTTCATTATTCATTCAATCCGATTTATTTTTTGATCTTAACGGAAAGCTAAATTCTAGATATTTATTGAGATATATAAATCTAAAAAAAATCTTTGTCATTTTTGATAATATTTGACTCTGTTTCCGTTCAGAAAAGAAAAGTATATACCTCAATTATCGTCTAGAATTTATCTTTTCGTTAAGATTAAAAAAGCGAATCGGATTGAAACTTTGCTCCCGTGGCAAATGTTAGCATTTGCTTCTTCCCCTACTAATTCGTTCAATCCAATTTTTAAGCGAAGGATAAATTTCGCACGATAATTCATCGTTTAAATTCGTTAAATTATGACCTGGACTTTTAAATTCATTTTTTTGCTCAAAAAATTCCACATTGCACAGGTGGCAGAAGCTGTTCCACAGCCGTATAGGCCGACTGATCTCCGGCTATGCTCAGATCTACACCTACGCAGGCGCCGGCGTCCTGCTGCTGCTCTTCGTCGACGCCATCAGAGAGGCCAGCTTCCATCCTACTTCAGTTGGCTGCTGACTGAAGACGAGAGTACAGGTGAAGAAGTACGGGGAGGTGGACATGTCGCTGGAGGCCCAGATGCACGCGGGGGCCAACGCGGACGCCGTCATCCACATGCGCCTCTTCCGAGCCCAGCGCAACCTTTACATCTCCGGCTTTGCGCTCTTCCTCTGGCTGTTAGGGATGCAATGAAATATTTATGGACCAAGCGAGTGAATGAATATTAGGAATTTTTAGAGGTCAGCGATTTTAAATATGAACAATTCTATGGTAGGCAAAACACTGACAATGGCCGCCATTGCACTCGAATCACATTGACTGTGAGGGTGGGGAAAATAAGAATTGGGGAGTGTTTGAGGGTACTGCGTCGTCTGATGTCTCTGCTGTCGCGTGAGGCTCAGTTGGAGGCTGCAGCCACGGCGGCCATGGCTCAGGCCAAATCCGCCTCCGACGCTGCTCGCAATCTCATGGTGCCCAGCTTACCTTTCATTTCCTCACTTACTCTTTGTTTCTCAAAGATACTCGCTTCCATTGCATAGATCTCTTGTGAAGCTTGAAGGCTTAGAGAGGACACATTTTGAAGAGTTAGCAAATGGATGGTTTGAGGATACGGATGGGAAGCAGGAGGGGGACACGAAGCAGGTGCAGGCCCTCAAGAACCAGATTGAAATCCTCACCAACGGTTGTGCCCCAATGACAGGCAAAGGGCCATTAAAGTGAATGGGATGGCGTTTTGCAGAGCTGACCAAGGCCAGCAAGGATAAGGAGGCCATGCAGAAGCAGAGCGAAGGTCTCCGTCGCGAGTTTGACAGCCTCACCGAGCAGCTTCAGGTTTGCTCATTTGGGGCTAAGAAAAAATTTATATAATTTATAAATCTATTAATTTTAATTAATTAATTAAATTTCAAATTATTAATTAAATTCATAAATCGGCAGGCCAAAGCTGAGCCGGCTGGAGGAGGCAAGAAGGACGACTAGCCAATCAGCCAATTATCTGCTCCCCTTTATGCTTCCCTAGTGTTTTTATACCTTTAACCCCTGCCATTGCGGCTAAGCATACTAAGTTAGAGATTGAGATGCCCCCCACGAAATACTTGCTGCGTCTGTGCTGCTAAAATTAGGATAGGACAGCACTTTTCCCCTTGCTCTTTCGCTACAGCCACTGATCGGGTTTGAGAGTTCGGTATCGGCCTTTACTTGCTTTCCTAACACATGCCGGCTTTGTATTGTGCTCACAGTGTAAAAACGGTCTTCGAATTCGCCAAGCAAAGGGCAAGCCAAGAGCGCGGAAGCAAGAGCCTAGCCAGTGCTATCACTTGTAAATTTGAGTTGATCTTTTGGAAACTAAACAGACGCAGTATCAAGGCTCAGCGTATTGAGCAGACGGCACAAAACCAGAAGCGAGAAAAATATCAAAGGAAAGTGATGGCGAGAGGAAACTAATCGTCTCCTTCTGAGGAGACAACGCCGATTTGAAAGGATGCGTCCGAGCCGGCTTCTAATCTGGAAATCCTATCTTAATTAGCAGTTCATTTGGATGTTTATCGTTGATTCAAATGGTTATCGTAATTATAGTTTAAATGATTTTTATTAAAATTAAAGACCGTTTAAGACAGATTAGTTAAGTTAAATTCAGTTAAGTTTCATAATGGTTTTTAATTTGTTAATTTGTGGCCGTTATTTTTGTGAGCATATGTATAAGTATGCTACCTTCCTGTGGCAAATTTTGTAAGGGCAGTCACTCGTAAAAGTAATGGGGTGAATTGTAAACTGAACCTGGAAGCCTTGTGAGCAGCAGCAGAGAGGGTGATGAGATTTCGCCGGACTTGGAAGACCTCTTCAATGGCATTCTTGAAGCAGCTGAAGTTGTAGTCGATCATACCTGCACTCACCCCTTCCCAGTAGTCCAACAACACTAGGCCAATGAGAGAGGCAGTACCCTGCTTCTCAAAGTTGGCGTCCCTCACGATGCAGACCAGGGCCAGGTAGGTGTTCACCTGCTTCAGGTACAGCACCTGGTTGGTGCTCAGGCGAATCACACTGCTGCTCTCTCCGTCGAATACACCGCCTTCAACTACCTCTGTTTCCTGGACCAGCCTAGATGGGAGATGGAACCAACCAGTGCCCAGATAGGACCCCACGGCATCATCGCCAGAAGCAAGGCCGGAGTCGGTCGGGCTTTCCCCGCCCTCCGTTCGGATGCTGCAGGGGGGCTTGGAATAGGAAAGGTGGGACTGTAGAGGAAGAGGAGGACCCGTAGATGGAGGAAATGTCGAGGACGACATCGATCATGTCGCAGCAGAGCTCGTAGGTCATCATGTCCACGGGGCTGGAGTCCGTGGCCACGTAGATCTTGGAGGCCACGTCGAAGAGGAAGGATTTCTCCACGCAGGAGCTCTGGAACAGGCACTCTGCTCCTCCAAGGGCCAAGAAGGGAGGCGGCAGAGAAACTTGATTGAAGATATCGAGCAGGTTCTCCAGGGCAGCCAGCTGTGGAATCAGCTTCTGCACCACTTTGCTGAAGGCTTCGAAGATGCTGTGGTCGTAGATGGACGTCAGGTGGAAGCTGCAAAGCTTTCTTTTCGTCCAGTTTATCGGTAATGGTGGAGAATAATCCAATATTAGAAAGCAATCATAATTTTAGGGGTCAATTGGGTGAGTGTACCTGATGTGGACCTTCTCCATACCGGCGTCCACAAGCTCGTCGTTGCCGCGCTGGAAAATGTCCCGCTGAGTGTCGATTTTCTGCTCATCCGTCAGCCCGTCCACCTACACAGTTCCCTCTTCCTCGAGTTCAACTCTGCTCCGTAGGGGCAAAACCTTGTGGATGAAGACCTCGAACTTGATGCTGGGATTGATGCGGTAGGCTTTCGTCACGTACTCGATCAAACGCTTCAAGGCCTCGTGGTAGTCGTCCTGGGCGTCGATCACGAACACCAGTGCGCCTCAATCAACTACAATTCATTCCCTTTGGCTTGCTTCTGCTCATTTCAGGTAATTAGCAAAGTCAGCTAATTGTATTAATCAATATAGACAAAACACAATCATTCCTGACCTCAGTGAATTAAATTGGAAAAATTTGCAAAATTGATACAATTTCATTGAAACATCAAATGGATGGGTAGCAACCGCATCGACTGAACGTCGTCATGGGGTCCAGGCTGGGATCGAAAGGGCTGAGCTGGCCGGGGAACTCCTTGGTGTCGAAGTCGATGAAGCTGGATGTGACCGCTGCAATCTTCCCCAACCTCCACCGCCATCCCAAACTACTCTCCAGCCCCTACTCTCGGAGACGACGCGAGCCGTGGACTCCACGAAGAGCGTCTCGTTGGGCGACATCTTCTGAAAGACCACCTTCCGGATGGACGTCTTCCCGCTCCTGCAAACTCCTGCCCACTTCAAGCTGAAGGGAGGAATTTAACAGAATTAGGGACTGCTTTAGGGAAATTATAGTTGCACTTTGCCTTGTTACGGCTGAGTTTCTAGAGTCTCACAGAATAGTTGGATGTGCGTATTCTGCAGAATGTCCTCATTGGGACAAATAGAGGCTCTAATTTTGGTTTGTGACCAAAGGTGTAGGGGTGGATGGAAAAAGTGGATGGATGGAAAAAGGGCGGGACCGTTTGAGTCCCATGAGGACAATGGTTGGCTTCAGGTGTGGGGCTAGGGAGGCAGCGTCCAGGTCATAGTCCTCCCCGGCGCCGTAGTCCAGGTCTGCCGAGGAATCGCTGCGGCCCTGCGGCGAGCTTCCGCCGCTGAAGCCTGACAGATTGGATTCATTTCTGCCTTCACATACTCTACTGTAAAATGCAATCTCCAATAGTATCGGGGTGCTTTTGCGATTCCTAGATGGTGTTCTGTATTTAGTTCTCTTACTGTTTACTGTCTGGTGTATGTTCTCTTACTGTTTCTGATTTTAATTAAGATTAGAAGAAGGATGTGGAAGGGAGGATTAGGACAATTTGCTGAAGCAGTAGGTGTCAATGAGAAGGCTAACCTGGTGTATTGCCGCTGCTAAGCATAGCAGCAGCTCAGGCAGTGTCCGGGGTGAGGAGACGAGAGCGGGGCTGAGGCAGTGTCCGGGGTGAGGAGACGAGAGCCAGCGATAGCAATGCAGGCCTACCATGCAGGCTGTGGAGGACAATGGGCCCTGTCCACACAGGTTGCTCTAAAACGCTCCCAGACTCCGGGCAAGGCGCCAGTTCAAACTGGAGTTTTGGGCAGCCTTTTCTTGGGATCTCTATATTTCGGAGCAATTGCAGATCTGGAGGATAAAGCATCATTTGGCGACTTTCACCTCCCTTAACAAATGAATCTTGCGGTCAAGGATGCCAGCCACAAAATAATATTATTTATTCTGCATCAAAAAAATGGAAAATGTTTATGTTTTGAGCCCAACATGCCACCTTATTCGCCCAATGTAATTTTAGTCTTGTATATAGAATGTGCTTGGCATGAATGCTCAAAGGAGTGGAGGAAAAATGGCATTTTCCGGTCGTGGCACCAGCACAAATGCAAAAAGCAAAATCATGGAGCGCATAGGAACCCAAAGGGTAAAACGTACCCTCTAAAAGCACCTGCTTTTTACCTTTTTTCTAACATCGCCTCTCCTTTTGTTGTTGTTGTTCTCACATTGTTGTCCAATGTCTACTCCTTAGTAAATCTTTTGAACCATCGTATACTTTTGAACCATTCCAATGTATAAAAATGATTTCTGACCCTAACTAATAATTATTATACTAAATAATATAATAAAATGCACTATTTTCGAAAATATTTCGAATTTCCGAGGTCCAGATTTTCCGAGGCCCAGACTCCGTCCAATGAAGCCCAGAAGGAAGAAGTAAATAATAGTTTTGAGACAAAGTCCTGCGTCAAACGAAGAAGGTCCAGGTGATGATGAAGGGAGCAGAGAGGAACCAAAAAGGAGTGCGCAGACTGAAGCAGTGTTTGTGCGTGACCTAAGGGCAGGAGGCTGTCTAGGTCCGTAGTCTAGCTTCTATCACAAGTGCTGCAGCGATGGAGATGGATGGCTGAGAGAAGGCTAAATGGGGGGGCCAATGGAGCAAGCAAAGGAGCAAAGGGCAGGGGCTCTGTTCTACAAGAGAAGGCTAGTGGGCAGAGGCATCCGGTGGTCCTTCATGCGGCGCCGGCAGTTTCACCTGCAATCCACATCCACTCATCCATCAATCGCCCAAACTCCCTTCCCATCTTTCCCAGGCAGACTGGCAGTCGACTCACAGCCAGGAACTGAATTGGAATTGGAACCTGGAACACTTTTGGAACATTTGGAACGGGATGGGGGCAGCAGCTAGAGAGAGGCCGAGTGGGAAAGAGGGGAGGAGGATGGGGGAAAGGATGAGGAAGAGGGGAGGAAGATAGGATGAGAGAATAGGATGGTGAACCTGGCCAGACTCAATGCCCACGGGATCTTGCGGGACCAACTGGCCCTGGATCGCGTCCCATTCTTCACGCAGCATCTCCAGCAGTGCCTGCAGCAATACCCCACCACCCTTCCATCTGATAGACTGGCTTTAGGATCGGCTTTATCAGCCTAATTACTTGGGACGACAGAGCCAGGCCAGACAAGAGCGATGAGCAAGTGGCGCGCATAGGCAAGTTAGTGGGACTAGGACGGGCAGGCTGAGACGCGATAGGCGAGGGCTGAGCGAGGGACAGTGGTGCGACAGATAGAGAGTGAGATGAGTGAGAGGTAGAAGGAAGAGGGCAGAGAGACCTGCTGCTTGGCGGCGGCGGATTGGGCCTGGAAGAGCTTGAGCTGCAGGGCCTCCTTCTCAGCCTCCGCCAGCTCCTTGGCCTTCTCGGCGTCGCAGTGGGCTTCGGCCAGCTTCTGGCGCAGTACGTCGCAGGCGGTCTCTGCCTCCAGCTTCTCGCGCATCAGCCCATCATTCTCCTCCTCCAGCTGCTCCAGGGCGGATTTCAGGTCCTCCTTGGAGGGGTCTCGGTTTTCCGTCTCCTCGTCGGAGGCCTCGTCCAAGGCCGCTTCGATGCGGTTGAGGAGGGGCTTGCGGAGGACGCTTCGCATCGTGGACCCCGTGCCTGGGTTCAGAGAAAAGTGGAAGAGAAGGTGGGCGGGGCGAAGAAGCGGCTGACCAACCGGGGTTGAACATCGTCTGACGGCGCTCCTTGGCATCGTGTTCGGCGAGGCTGGCGGGAGGCCAGCGTGTCCTGGAGGCCGACGCCCCAGCTGACTCTTCCATTATCGGGGTCAGGACGCCCTAGACTTGGCCAGAACTATAAGGGGTACTAAAAGGGACGGAAGGCAGGGGGTAACTTTGCGGCGGGAGAGGTGCTGGCGTATGCGGCGAGTGGTGACCTGGGAGCGGCTGTCAGCCAGTGCCTTCTCCAGCCCAAGCTTCTCCTGCTGCCATTTCAAGGCCATCTCTGAAGCTGCCGTTTGCTCCTCCTCTCGCTCCGCCACAGCCTGCACACTCCATACTTTCAATTCGCATGGAAGTTGAAGGATTCGGCGGGGATTGATGGGAGAGAGCCAGACTGCGAGAGTTCACGCGAGCCACGTTGCAGCTGGGACTGGGCTCAATTTTTCTCAATTCTTTTCAAATTTATGAGGAAATGAAATGGAAGAACGACTGATCGAATATATCAAATCGAGGACTACTTCAGCTTTTTTGAAGCATATTGCCCTAAGCCTAAACAGAGGCAAAGTCTCAAAGCCATCCTGCCACCTGCGGCTTTCTTGCTAAAGCCGTTGTCTGTCTGTGCAGGCAATGTAATGGCAGGGGATCTTGCGAAAGGAGGAGAGAGAAGGCAGACTGCTGGCATTCCAAAACTGGAAGCCAAGTTGGCTGGGCGCCAAAGATGGGTCCCGGGTGGAAAGGAGGGCTCTGACCGTAGCAGGGAAGAGAGTTATGTAGGTTTACCAGAGGGGGACTCCGAGGACTGGAGCTATCCGCACAGGGCACACTACTCTCTTTCATCCCCTATGCCCGCCCAGCCCAGCAACCCTCATTCCGCCCAATTATCACCCACTGCCCCTCATGCCCTTCCACATGCTCCACTCTACCAACCTTCGCCAACTTCTAATCCTCCATCTTGGCCAGGGGACGAAAGCGCAAGCCCGAGGAGACCGCCATGACCGTTGAGGACCTCGATCAGTTGTTCTATGCAGCTGTTACTTGCATGCCATATCAAATCAAGACTCGGCTTTGGTCAGATGGGGTAGGAGATGATTGAAGAATGGAAGCCAGGAGGTGGCGAAGATGAAAGTTAGGACAACTAGCGGAGTGCGCATACTGGGACGGGCTCGGATGATCAAGTGCAATGTCCTGGAGCATAGCCCCTTCCACATTCCCCTGCAGCAGAAGCAAAAAATTAAGGAATGTTTTTGTTGCATGGGTGAGCAATCAGGCAAAAGAGCAATTCTGTGGTGTCAATTTTTTCTTCCTACCCTGTCACCTAAATTATTATTCCAGTTTTTGTTTGTTTCCAATTTTTGTTTAAATGATAAGTTATTTGTGACCTAAATTATTTTTAAGCCTCTTCGAGAAAAAAAACATGTCAAAGTTGAAGCGTAATTCAGATTAAAATAAAAAATTGGTCATGTAGCAAATGCCAGCAAAAATTAACTTTACCTTAACTAATTTCGATTAAATTTCACCTGTTTGTTTGTTCTGTTTGTCAACACACATCATTTGTTACACCTCATTTAGTAAATTTATAATTTCATCATGCCCTAAAATGCATAAAAATTTCTTCGATTTAACTTCAAAACATTTAATTACATTTTAACTGATTTTTTAAATTAAAAAGTTATATTTTCTATTTTATAATTTACTAATTATTGTTCTCTTTGCGCCAAAATTGCCGCCTGCTTATGAATGATTAGTGGATTTTGTAGATGAACCTGTTAAAATTTTAACTCAAAAGGGTTTATAATTTAAATCAAAATTTGTCACGATTTTGTCACAACTCGTCTTGTTCTTTTTAATGATTGGCAATTCATAAGCTGCTCATGCTGCAGCATTTTAGTCTTGTAATACCATGTTTTATGAAATTGGCAGTTTCAAACAAAGAGCATGAAACAAATGCGTCATGCACTATTGCTCATGCTTGGAAAAGTCGGCCAGCGCAGGGCAAACAAACTCTAAGCTCCGCTTATCTTAAAACCGCTGGCAAAAAGCCGGAAATGCATCTAGTAAAGGGCAGCCTGCGAGAGTGGGAATTCACAACTGCAAACGGGCATCGAAGATGGAGGCTCTGCTGGCGGCACTCTTTGACAGTCTATCAAGCAGCAGTCGGCCTGACGTCAGCCGAGTGGATGAACTCAGCCTCTTTTGGTCCCCGCTCTTCTGTTGCTGCGCCTTTTTCGCCGTCACACTCAGAGTTGGCTCTTTTTATGATTCTCAATTATTTCCCACTTTTTTCTCACAAATTTAGAGATTTCTAATTCATCGATCCTGATCCTCAAAGCTTCACTGCAGGAATACGCTCTGGACCCCATCCAATGCTGGGCTCCGGCCCAGTTCAGCGAGGCAGAAGGCTGGGAGGAGTAAGCTTATTTCCTTTTTTTGTTTTTTATCCATTTCGATCGGACAGAAATAAGCGAAAGCAGAAGAGTGGAATGTGACTGAAGATACGTGGAGAACTACTGCTTCGTGGAGAACACCTACTTCTTGAATTGGACAGAGGCAGTGGCAGAGGAGAAGAGGGAGCGGGAAAGGCGTCAGATCACCTACTATCAGGTTTTCTACAGACGCTATGGTTATGATGATGCAATGCTGGCGATTGGCAGTGGGTGCCGTTTTTCTTCGCCGCCCAAGCTCTGCTGCTCCATCTTCCGCTCCCGCTTTGGCGCTTCACTCAGCGTCTTTTTAGTTCGTACAAATTTATTTTGCTAAAATTTGAAAAAATACATTTTGTGAATTTTGTGATGAAAAAACAAAATGTAAACCTCAATTGATTATCCACTTTTTTCCGCTTCCACTTTGGCGCTTCACTCAGCTTCTTTATAGTTCGCACAAATGTATTTTTGTAAAATTTCAAAACAACTTTTTTGAATTTTGTGACTTGAAAATTAGATTAGATTAAAACCACAGCTGATCACATTATCGAACAATTGTTTGAGTGATTTAGTTTGCCTCTTCAGATATGCCCCTGAAAGAGTTGGTGGACTCCTTGGCGAGTGCTGAGGGGGAGGGGGTAGAAAGCGCGACGGAGGAAGCTGCACTGCACCTCTACCAGCATCTAGGCTACCATAAGCGTCGCCTCAACCTTTGGCAGGCCTACATTGCCTTCAAAGTTCTGCTGCTGCTCAACATTGGTTGAATCCTATTATCTGCCTACATTTTTCCGACATATTTTCTTAGCACTTTCTTTCCTATTTTGGCCGTGTCCATGGAAAAATTGGCAGAATTTTATAGCCGAGCCGGATGTGGTTATGTTAGGCGGTTATAGTTGGGTTCTTTGTAGCGTTGGCGGTGGTGGCTATGCGTGGGTTTTTCGGGCTGCCCACACTCTGGGGCCATGAGATACTGGGCGGTCTGTGGCGAGAGAGTGCTTGGAAATACAGCGGCCATTTCCCTCGGACCACATTCTGCGATTTTCAGGTTCATTTCCCCCTTCTCAGCATTTAGCGCTTGACATAATTTTAGTTTTAGGTTCGAAATCTGGGAAATGTCATCAATTTCACCGTTCAGTGCGTATTGATGGTTATTCTGTTCCTAAAATATTCAAACGCCATCAATCAAAGAGCTTCAGGTGAACATGATCAACGAGAAGCTGGCAATCTTTTTCTTCTGGTGGTATCTCTTTGTGTTTGCCGCCAGTATACTGGGTCTCTGTCGTCATCTTTGCCAATGCCGCTCCCCCATCAACCCTTACCAACTCGTCAACACTCATCTTCACGCCAGCAAGCAGCACCCCATGCGCATTAAGGTTCGATTAAAATGTAGAATAACACCAGTGTTGGTGCAAAACAGCCGTTTTCTACAAGCCTTGGGAGCTTGGCGTCAATGAAGAAGTCAAGATTGACGTCATCCTTGGCGCATGTGGACCAATTTGTGTGAGTCAGGCACTTGAAAAGGTTGCAGGCGGAATTATTTGCTGCAAGGCTGGGACGAGCAGAATGCCTCACCCTGGCACTGATGTCCGCCAACGCCGGTGCCCTACGAACCGGGCGAGTTGTGCGTGCTCTCTTTGCAGTCTGGCTCCGACAAGGCTCCCAGCATTCGCCTCAGATTTACTACCCCTCACTCCAATGATTTCTGCCATATGTTTATGAGCTCTGTTCGCAGATTGATTGCTTTTGAATATTTATTTTCATTACGATCATTCATATCTGTTCTCTCGAGCTACTAGCACTTGATTAATGCTGTTGAGAATGCTTTAACAAACTCTCCGGAGAGTCCTTTTTGTCAGAATCAGTCATAAAGTTTGCACCCCCTTTTGCCTTTTACTTCTTTGCCTTTGAAAAATTGGCTTATTTCATTCTTTCCCGGTTTCGCCAATGCTTTCCCGACATTCTTTTTCGAATTCATCTTCGCAGGTGTCCAGAACAACATAACTGATGTTGACTCAAAGAACCTCAAACGCTGCACTAATAGTCCTGGGGCCAACAGTAAAGCTCTAGTCATCTGCAAACAGTCTCTGCCAACGGAAAGGGCGCACAGGCGCGATGACCGGAAATGTCCTCGTGCGTCCGTCCTGTACCGTAATCTCTATCAGAATGATGCTCAAGCCTCCCTCCCTCCTCACAATCATCAAGAGGGGGTGTTGAGAGGGGGGCGTACATAGTATAGTGAGGTAGGAGGGAGGTTGGGGGAAGGGGGTGGGGTGGAGGGGGAGGGTAGGAGAGCAGAGAGGCTGTCGCGAGGAATGGGCCTCTTCCCCGATACTCGTCAAGGCCTAGCCTCCTGCTCTTATAGCAGGCATTCTTTGCCCCCCTTCCCCCCCTCCCCTCCTTTCTCCTCCCCCCATCTCATTCCATAACCGAAAGCCTCTTCAGGTCTCGCCATCGCTCTTTCTCTCTCTCTCGTCCGCCCACTTCCTCTCCTAAGCCGTCCCTTTTTCCAAGCCCCACATACACATTCCGCCGACTCCCCCCAGCCTCAATGGGCACACCAACTGACCCCGTGAGCTCAGGAGGATTTTTTGACAAAAAGCCTTTTCCCCAAGGGGCCTCAGCACCTAGCCGTGCCGCTGCCTCAAAAGCCTGGCAGCGGCGGCATAAAGAGTTTTAAGCCGTAGGCGTGCTGCCCCCAGAGTGGAGGCTTCAGTAAATGCTGTGGATGCAGATGGTATAATAGCCGCAGTCTAGAAGCGAAGATGTTGAAGCTTGGCGCCTGCGTCCTTCTCCTCGCCCTGCCCGCCCAGGCACTTCATCGAGGTTCACCACTATTTGCCGGGATTTCCCATTTTGAGGACCATGCATTTATGTTCCTCTTCCGAAGTGGCTTGTCTCTGAGCTGCTTACTGTATTCCCTGGACTGAGTTTTTAGGCTAGAGCTGTAAGCAGGCCGGGGCATGCGAACATTTGATGGGTAAGCTGAGGAAGAGAAGGTTGGCAGGGGTGCGTGTGATCTCTCTAGCAGCTCCTCTTTCCACCCCCTTCCTAGAAGCTCTGGCATTCACCTCATTAGGCAGCTAGGCACAAAGATTTTTTGCCGCCAGCCTTTCAGGGCAGCAGTCTGTATGGCTGCCTGAAAACTCGGCGCGACAAATTGTCCCTTCTTCTTGTGCCTCCTTTCAAAGGGCTTCTCCTCTCTTTCTCTCTCTTGCCCCAACGATTCAACGCCTATACTTCACTCTTCCCCACGTCAGTGGAAGGGGAGGGAGGAGGGGTTGAGGGAGGACGAAGTAGGGTAGCCCCTGAGTGCAAGGGCCCGTCGAAAACAAGGGGGAGGGTGCAATAAAGCCCCCCTTCCAAAGGGGGCGAATGCCTGCATCGATTTGCTCCCTCATGAAAGCCTCTTTTCGCAATAAGCTTGCCCCCGTCCCTTCCCTCCCCACTCCCCCTACTGCAACGTCTCCATAGCTACAGGCAGTTCAGCCCCCCCTGCCGTGTCTGAGTTGGGCGGGGGCGGTAAGTGGGCCGCCCAGTTCACCCCAGCAGCCCCAGTAGTGCCTAATCACCCAGTTAATCTTCCCCATGCCCTCTTTTCCGAAGCCGATTAGGTGCACAAGCACTGGACAGCCGAAGCCTTTGCCAATCATTTGTCCCGCCCTCTGCTCAAGACGCCCTTTAGGCTTGTCCCCATCCCTCCTCAGCCCCAATCAATGGATGAAGACGCTAGCACAGCCCCCCTCTGCACCCAGCCTCCCTTGGGCTGTCTTTTTGCCAAGGACAGCAGCTTGAGCCCTCTCTGCCCAGGCCAAGGCAAGGGAGAGGACACGATGAGAGTGTGTGGGTGGTGACGGCAGAGGAGGGGAGGCTCTCTTGCGACATTTGAGGAGGAAGAGGGTCTCCGCCGCAAAAATGAGAGGCAATGTGATGCGCAGTGGGCAACAGAGAGATGGGCGGCGGAGGGGCGAGAAGATGTTCCGCCATTCCTCATCCCAGCACCTCATCCCCCCCCCCCCCGCACCAAGGCCATTCGTCCCCTAGTCAGAAGGAGGCGGACGGGAAGTTGGCCGCCCCCACTCCTCCCGGGGGAAATCAGGGGGGCCTCGAAGCAGTCCAGCTTGCTCTCTTCGCCGGAGAGGACTGCTGCCGCAGAGCGATTTAAAGCCCCTCCTCAAAGGGGGTTGGCAGGGGGATGGGGTTTGGGGCTGAGACAAGTGACAAGACGAGCCCAGATGCCCGCCAGTTTGGGCAAAAGCTGTCAATCTTCTTGGCTGCGACACGTGCCTCCTGAAGACCTCTGTGCGTCACCTGTCCACCCACTCGGCTTACATCCGGGTGGCTGAGGGGGGTCTTCCAGGAAAAGCACTGACAGAGAGAGCATTGACATGCAGGAAGGGAGGAGGAGAGAAGGCTTCTGATTGCACCGGGCCAAGCATTGGAAGAGGCGGCATGCATTCATAATCAGGGGCTGTGGGGAAGCGGCTAAAGACGGGGGCGGAAGGGAAGGGGGCTGGGGAGAGTAGAGGAGCGTGATTTATGGGCAGGGCGGTTGTAGGGGGCCATCTGTCCTCTGGCTTTCGCACTCCGCCCCGAAGCAATCAGTCTTGACGAGGCGAAGCCTGCTTGTCCTGGCCGCTATTTATTAGCTCGTAGCCCGTTTTGTCTCTGCTGTGAAAAAAGGGGGAGGAAGTGTCTGCCGCAAATGCTGCACAGACTATTGCTGGCAGGAAGAAAGCTTAAAAAGAAATGCAGCAGCTAATTTCATTTACTGCAGACACAATCATTGACCTACGATTAATTAAAGCATAAAACATTCTCAAAATACGATAGAACTACAAACTCCAAAGATCTGAATCAGAGTATAGGCAGAGTGGAAGGGTGAAATGGATTGCAGTGCCGGTGCTGGACTTGGACGGGGCGGACGCGTACCGCGGCGTCTGGAAGCCCGCCACCTCTTCCATCCACATTGCCCCGCCCATCAAAACCCTCTCCGAGTCAGGTACCAATCAGTTTTCTTGTTTTTTTTTGCCTCGAAACCTAGTCGTCATACTTTGCGCCACCTTGCATCATCGACACACAAAAGCCCTTTTCGTGCCGATTCCGCCTTGTTCTGTTCGCCTGAGGCTGCTCTCAGGCAGGCTGCCTCTAATGGGTCCTCTTTCTTTGGACCCTCTGTCTGTGCCTATCGAGAAAAGGCTGTGCGGGCAGTGAAAAGGGAGGAGAGAGAGAGCCTTTATCTAAATTGCAATTCTGCCCAGCCCTGAGGGCCGCTTAATTCTCCGGCCAAGGTGCGTCGACGCCTTTTTTCCATGCATAATTGAAGAGGGGGGCGACGACCAGCAGAGAGCCTGTCCTGGAAGGGGGACCGTATCCCTAGTCCCTCTAATTGCACGCCCCCCACAAACACACCAAAGCAAGGCAATTAAGCTTCTTTACGGTCTTGACGCAGACAGGGGGCGGGGAAGTGGGCGGGGGCGGGCCTAAAAAGCTTCATCAGTAGTCCAGGTGAGCCTTGGGCATGAAAAAGGCATCGAGTAGGCCTTGCCAACTGAAAGGGCTTCTTAGAGGGGAGATGGAGAGGCTCTTTTTATGGGGCATCCATTGGATGTGATATCTGAAGAGAAGGAGTGGAGGGTGCAGGGTGCAGGGATTGGTGAAAAGAGCAGGGGAGGAGGGGGGGGGCAATAAAGGATGGGGAGGGAGAGTTGAGGAAGAGGGGAAAGGGGGGCTGTTATCGATTTCCCGCTTGTAGGGACAGGGGCTTCAACTTTTGCCGTCCAACCCCCACCCACCACCCCATAGAGAAGCTGCCCTCCCTCAAGGCTAATAAGCGAAGGCCGCTGACTCAGGCCCTATTGCGCAAACAGGAAGCCAGATAAGGCCACACTCACCCTTTTCACGTCTTCTAGGATACTGCGAAGCCTTTTCCAGGGAAGAGGCTGAAAAAGGCAAGGGAAGCAGTGAGAAGCTGGGAAACACAGGGAGCAGGGAATGCACAGGGAAGCACAGACGATTATAAGGATTATAAGGGGAAGACAAAGCATGACGTCTGTGAGCAATTTTAGCTTGAGCTTGAAGACGAGTAGAGAGGACGAGAAAATATAGCGACTAATTAAGAAAGCTGCTCGATAAGTTCATTATCGGGGCGTGGTTCGCTCGGAGACAAAGGCAAGCTTCAAGTTTGGCTAAAATCAATCATAAAGACCGAATCCAGCACAGCAGAGTCTCGGCTAATAAAGACAAACTAAAATTACGAACAGAACAACTTGAGCCTAAATTCAGCGACGGCAAATCATCTTCTCCCGCTGAGATGGAATATCTGCAAAAACAGAGATTGTTGCAGGACGCATCTGCAGCTACGAGCTTGTCAGCAGCGAGGATGCGGCCGGCATCCCCTTCCGAATGGAGCTGGAGGACGGGGAGACTGGGAGTGCCAAAATCAGCCTCGCCGACGACAAGGCACCGCCGCACTGCGATGACAGCCCTTTCGCCTTCACCATTCAGGCCAAGCGATGCTCCGACGGTGCCACCTCTGATGGGTAGCCTCTTCAGTCAGCCCCCCTTCATTCCACCACCACCACCACCGCTTCTGCTTTTGATTTGAGAGTTGCAAAAATGGGGGAAGGGTAGGAAGAACCTCAATATGTTAAAAGAACCTAAACCTGGGCGCGATTCTAATATTCATAATCCCATAGAACGGAACAGGGGGAGAGTAAAGTAAAAAGATAGCATTCCTCTATCCTGTCCATGGGGTTATTAATATTATATCTGGTGTATGTGAACTGAACAAGTGCTCTGGAGTATCTGAACCCAACAAATGTGGTGCAAGAAAGTGTCTGTGTGCAGAGCGAAGGTGATCGTCTCCGTGGAGGCGGAGAACGCGCACGCGCCAGAGATGGAGCAGCCCTGGTACAGCGTGGAGGTGGAGGAGGGGCGCCTGTACAACTCCATCCTCCAGCTCACCGCCACCGACCCGGATTGCGGCAAATTCGGCGAGATCTGCCGCTTCGAGATCACCAACAACGCCTCCCCCTTCCAGATCAACGAACAGGGTATCTCACCCCACCCCTACTCTACTGACTCTATGTCGCATTTAGCAGTCGACTATGTTTGGGAATTTGGGCTGCAGACTGAGACTGGGATTTCCTCTGTGAATATGACTGAAGGGAGTTGTGAAAAGCGTTATTCGGTTTGAGGTTGGCTGCGCAATACGGAGCCGCTGAGTTTCGCGGCGAGTCACAGTCACATCCTGTCCGTGCGGGCCCACGACTGCGGCATGAAGGAGTCCAAGGAAGTGCTCGTCACCGTCAAGGTCAACCAGGTCTGCCAGTCCGCCGTCAAAGGTCCTCTTTTTCAACCCCAATCTGCTTCCACTCACTGAAGCTGACGCTGCAGGAGTGCCGGAGCGAGTGGAGTACCAGGGCGGCTCTGGACGCGTCACACTGGCCCCAGAAGCTGAGCTCAGTCTTTGCGGCCTTCAGAATTGCGAGGTTCCCTTTCCCTTTTGGCCTTCTACTCTTCGTCCAGTATCAATAAGTTTCGCCCATCTTTGGCCTCGAGTAAGGGCTAGGCTCAATGGAGTCCGCTTGCACTAGGAGTTGAAAATAGGCTGTAAGCATGTGAAGAGGCGTTTGTTGTGAATAGGTGGAGCGAGTGGAGGGTGAGGTGGGCCTGGAGACGGGCCACATTGGACGCGGCTGCGACCGGGACAGCTTCGTCTCCGCTGCCCAGCGAGCCCGCTGCAATGTCAACCCGGACACTGTCGACCTGCTCCCCAACCCCATCAACCTCCCCGCCTTCAACCCCGACCAGGAGGCCGACAAACAGAGCAATGAGGTCGCCACCCGCTTTCCTGATGTTTCACAGTTAAAGTAAGAATATGGTAACACATTGCAAGAATCGATATTGTTGGAGATGTCCTACTTAAATCCACATTTAAAAAGCGCAAAGCTACTAAAGCATTAATGGGGTCAGGTAGGTATAAGAGGATAATGAACAGGTGGTGGGCGATGCGGACAGCGACGAGGTGTACTTCTTCGATGGGGAGGAGAACGCGATCGTGGTGGATGCGGCGGTCGCTAAACCGGAAGTGCCGGCCACCTTCACACTCTCCTTCTGGCTCAAGCACGAGCGCAGCCCCAAGACCGGCAACCACTTCAAGGAGAACATCCTCTGCCAGAGCGACGACGCCCGCATGAACCGCCACCACTTCGCCGTCTACCTCCGCAACTGCAAGCTGGAGATGCTCTTCCGCCAGGAGAAGCAGCCGGGCCAGGAGAACGCCTTCAAGCCAGCTGAGTGGCGCTGGAGTCTGCCTCAGGTGCACACACTCTTCATCTATACTCCACTTCATTCAGGCCACAGACAAGAAGAATGATTAAATTGAACATGGAGTATGACTTTAAATGATTTCTGATATTTGAAATATTAGTTATCCTTCGTCAGTGATTTGAAGGATATCAGAAATCATTTAAAATCATACTCCTTGCTCAGATGAGGCAACAGAAGGGGGCTTTTGAGGTCTGCGACAACGCCTGGCACCACTACACGCTGGCCCTGGAGTTCCCGCAGGCGGACCTGTTTGTGGACGGTGTGGCCTTCCCCACAACTGAGGCCAACCCGGAGATCCTGGACGATTGGCCCATGCATGCGGCCGGACTGAGCAGCAAGCTTACCGTCGGTGCCTGCTGGCACGGACGCTCGGCTATGATGGAGCAGTTCTTCAAGGTTTGCCCTCTTTTCACCTCATTTCTGCCAATTTTAGGGAAAGATTAGAAAAGCTTGAAGAAATTAAAATTCCAATTTTATGCAAAAATGTCGAAACATTTGGGCATAAAATTGGAATTTCAATTTTTATTTAGTACCAAAAAATTAATTTTGTGCCTTTTAGCAGTTCAGGGGAAAGCAGCAAAAAAGTTTGGATAAATTTGCAGTAGACGAAGCATTGAGGCTGGTGAAAAAGAGAGGGCATTTGAGGGTTACGTGAGCAGCCTGCTGTACCTGCCGGGCAAGGTGGAGCACCCGGGGGTCCTGCAGTGCCTGCACCAGTGCAAGGAGCAGCTGACCTTCCCTGCCGACGCCCTCGCCAACCTCGCCCCGCACCAGGAACTCCTCTTCGCCGCCGACGACGCTCGACTCACCATCCGCGCCAACTCCGCCGAGGAATTCGCTAACCTTCTCAAGCAGGTTCAAACTTCAATTATGTCGACGATCTTTGTCAGATTTGATTAATATAAATTTTGCTTGCTTTTGTTTATAAAGAAAATGAAACATCCGCAAACTGGGTAGGCAGTCCAAGACAGCGAAACAAAGCTGCTGTCTTTGCATCGCCTATGGCCAGGGCTATTTCCCTGCTGGCATGATTAAGCTTAGCCCTCGTATGCTGCAGGTAGGCTACGTGAACCTGCGCCCAGCGCCGACGCCCGGCCACCGGCCCTTCAGCCTGTCCACGGCGCTGAAGTGCGCGGGCTCCAGCGAGCCGCGCACCCTGGCCGACGCCCGCGGCTTCATCCTCGTCCACCGGACGCCGCCGCCTCGCCTCAGCCTCTCCGCCTCCCCGGCCGTGGTGCGCACGCAGGCGGAGGCCAGCGCCGGCACCGCCATCCTCCCCGACCTCAAGATACGCGTCCAGAGCCAGGGTTGGCCTGCCTTGGCCTTGCGAGGGGGTTGGGTAGTGCAGGGTTGTTGAGAGAGGAATGGGGTGGTTAAAAACAGCAGCAGATGGAGGATTAGCTGTCTTGCCATTGGGGGACTGGTCGAATAGTGTTGTTAATGAAGGAATTGGGGAGGAGGAAGAAGAAAGCAGTGAGAAATTTCGACCTGTAATTGCTTGTCGTATCCAGCTTATAGTTGATACTGCTTTTCGCTGAACATGACCTGTGACAGCCCAACTGTGAGCACTGTTCACACAAAACATGATCAAGGAGATGAAGGAGAAAGAGGCTGCAGGTGAGAAGGGGGAATGGGCGGAGACGACATCGCAGCACAAGCTCAACTGGTGCCGCATCAAGCTGGACGGCGGTCTTCAGAAGGACACCGAATACTTCAGCAGCCCCGCCGCACTCATCCAGTGTAAGCTCCCCTATTCCCAAATTTGGATAGAAAAGGCTTAGAAAGTTTTCATCTGCCTTCAACGCCTTTTCACTCCACAGACCCCCAGGTAAGAGCATCGGGGATTTAATTGGAGTCGATTTGCAGCCTTCAACCTGGACTTCAAGCACGACGACGACGGCCTGCTGCTGAACAGCTTGGGCGGGGAGAAAGTGAAGGCCTTCCAGGAGGTTCCCCATTCCTTCCCCTCTTCCATCCTCCGCTACTCCCCCCCTCCTCCAGGTGCTGGAGCAGATCCACTACTTCGCCACGGCCGCCGTCGGCGGGGCCAAGCGCAAGTTCAGCGTCCAGTGCGCCATGCTCGGCTCCGGCTCCGTCCAGTCCAACGAGCTCGCCGTCACCGTTCGCCCCTTTTTACCATCCATACTCCTTCTCCTCCTCATCCGCACTCTCCACACTCACCTCCTCTTTATAATCATTGAAGCTGCATCTCCTCATCTCCTCAAACATCCTCATCCAAGCCGAATTCATCAATTTTCCAGTTGGGCATCGAGAACAGCCTCCCGGCGGCCTCCCTGCTGCCCAAGCCTGCCGAAAAGCCTGCGGAGGAGCAGAAGTCTGAGGAGGTTTGGAGTTTGAAGAAGGAGCGGAGGTGGTGTGAAGGAGGAGTGAACCTGAAGGTGGAGCCCACAGCGGCGTCGGCAGAGGAGGTGGCTGCCGCGGAGGCGGCCAAGACGGACGCCGAGATGGCCAAGCTCAAGCAGCTCGTCCTCAGCAGCGATCACATCATGGTACCCTCTCCCACTCACACACCAGCCTCTGAAGTTATGGCCTAGAAACATCTCAAGCAGTCGATATTCCCCACTCTTCCCTAGTCGGATATCAATTCAGCCAAAGTCTTCAGATATGACTTGGAGAGCTGTGAGGAGTGTTGTATTGGGTGCAGGGCGGTGAGGCAGCCTCAGCACGCCTGGCGTCGGTGCTGGAGGCGGACCAGCCGAAGATCCTGCACCAGCCGAGCCTGTCCAACATCATGGTGGGTGAGGGGGCGTACGCGGCGGCGGCGAGTGCGGGTCGCGGCTCCGCCATCGCCGGCGGCGCCGTCGCCCTCGTCGTCGTCGTCTGCATCGGCTTCCTCCTCGTCGTCATCGTCATCGGCATCCTCCGCATGCGAGGTTCCCCTTTCATGCCTCATGGAGCTCGGTTTAGGCTACGGACGAAAATGGCTGGACAGACAGGGGGTGTTGAAAATGAGGAGGACTGGAAGCTACCCTGAGGGATGATTTGAGATGTGCCTGGGAGCCGACGAGGGAAGGGGAAGCGGTTGGGGAGCGGGGAGGGGATGGAGTGGGACGATGCCGGCATGAACATCACCGTCAACCCCATCGAATCCGTTGCCCTTGCTTCCTGTCCGTGTCACAGAGAGGAGTAATGAGGGTGTTTATGGACAGGGCAAGGACGTGGAGGAGGGCAAGCAGTGCCTCGAGGGGGACTACTCGGATGAGGATGAGAGCAGCGATGACGGCGGCTCCTACCACGACGACGACGATGGACTCAGCATGGACGGCTCCGAGGACGATGAGGATATGAGCGAGGTTCCCCCCCAGCTTTCATTCCTCACCCTCAAATGGGCACAATTCCTGAAATGGGGCACAATCCCAATTCTCCTGAAATAGGGGCCCAATTCATCGCCAATGGGGCTGCTGGCTGCAGGTGTTGCCGCACAAGGGGCGGAAGGGTCTGGAGTGGGACGACTCCACGCTGCATCCAACCGGCGGTCGCACCCCCAAAACTCATTCCTATCGCGTCTAGACCATCCTTTCTTTCTCTCCTTCGCCCCCCCCCCAATTACCCTCCCTTTCTATCCACAAAATACTCCACACTCACGTCACCGACACCACCCTGAGCCAGCAAACGAATTGCGCCTAAACGAAGCATTCTAGCATTTCAACCAATTACTCGTCTATGACAGCTTTTGAGGTACCAAACCCTTCGATGGCACTAATAGCCCCTAGCCCCTCCTTTCCCCTTTGCTATCCCCTTCCTTGGCTCTTTTCTCATGGAAAGCCCTGAGTATAATGCTCTCTGGTGTCATTTTAGCCTGCTAAACCGATACAGCTTGTTTTGATAGCCTATGACAGCGGACATTGACGATTGGCATCCCCAAATATTTTTCTCTCCTTCACGCCTAGCCACCCTGTCTCCTTTCAATTCTGGGTACACCATCCTTTGCTGGCAGCGGAAAAGGAAGGGCGTTTTGTAAGCTGCGATTTTGGCCGCGTCTGTATTGAAGGCTGCGATTTGCGATTGCCATATAGTGATATGTAGCCATAACAGTGTTCCCCCACCCACCCAACTAGGATTGTAGCTTTTCGGTTGTGTCTCCAGACGACTGTTGCAACTTCCATGAGGACTAGTATTCATCTGGGCCCCTCCTTTTTTTAGCCACACCCAGCTAAGCTTCCCTGCTCTATAAGCCTTGACCACATTCCTAGACTCCAGGTTTCGTATAATGTGACTGTGTCTCCATGCTTTTGAGCGTTCAGCCTGAAGATGTTTGACCTATACTGCGCAGCTTTGTACAGATGGGCTAGGACAATGAAGGGACCTTTTCAATCATTCATCAGATTCTTGCTGATACCTTATCGCGCACACATTACTCTTCTACTGTCCCATGAATGTCTTCGACGCCTGTTCATATTTCACCTTCTTACTATGTTGTCCGATAAAAGTTATGTGTCGTTCTCAACGGACAACAAGGATTTGGGACACAGCTTCGTACCGTCACCCATCAATTTTGACCACTGATGAAAACCGTTAGAATTGTGCAAAACAAAAAAGGCATAATTGACGAGTTCTATGCAACAAGCAGATCCTTATATTTGACTCTGATTTCTTCATTTCGGCAGCAGCCAGCATCAAAATGCCCTAGGCAAAATTCAAAATTTTCAAAATTTATTCACTTACCTGAAATTCCACATTATTTGCCTTTGACTGCTCATTTTCCCTTTTTTCAAACCACAATTTCGAATCACCAGCCAGGCAGGGCACAGAGTATGGCAGCAAAGAAGATTCGGTCTCTAGGGGGCGTCGGGAGGCTGCAGAGAATGTCGGCAGAGTGTCCGACGCCAGGCAGCCCACTGGCCAGCCTTCCCACCGGCAGAGACCTGTCTCAGTCGCAGTCCACCGCCTTGCTCCACACACCTGGCGCATCCACACTGCCTCCCCACCTCCCCACCATCTTCTCTTCAGTCCAACCGCCAGACCAGTGAGTGTGCCGCAGGACTGCCGAACGAGGCTCCCCCTTCACTGCACCGACAGTTCTAGTTGGAATGAGACTTGGAAGTGAGTCTGGGCCTGACTTACTCCCGCAAGGCCAGAAGGAGGCTGGCATTGGGCTGGTAAAGCTGCAGGCGGCTTGCAAAGACCTCGGAGTGCCTGCAGATGCTGAGGGCCTGGAGCAGGGAATGAGGGCTGAGAGAGAACTGTCGCGGAATGCCAAGGTAGTCGGCAGCAATGCCGGTGACGAGGATGTGACCGATTGGGAAAGCCTCCAGCCAGCTGTCATCCCAGTCCAAACGGGCCAGGTGGCGAACGAAGTCAGTAGGGAGAATGTAGCCTGAGCCTGGACCCATTCAATAGTTCGGCCATCCTAGACGTCTTCAATAGTTTGAGTGGAAGAGTTCACAGCCTTCTGTCTTTAAGGGCAAGACGCAAAGGGAAAGAAAATCATGATCGATAGGCTGAGAAGAGTTTAACCAAAGCAATAGGTTGGATAGACGGCGTATGGCCAAAGATGCTTTGGTGTGTGGTGCTGGACATGAGGATCCCGTTTCGGCTTCTCATTATCTAAGCAGTAGCCGTGAATGGCATCTGTTTTGGGCCATGATTCCTGTGTTCTTGCTCTACGGTCAATCTGAATCCAATTGGACAAAGAGTAAGGAACCAGAAGAGGGAGGAGATTGTGGGGCAGAATGAGGCTATCTCTTTCGATGATGAACAAAAGTGAAGGCAGGGGAGATGAATAGGAGCTGGCTAGCAGCCTGCCCCACCAGTGAATTACCGAGAATACCTTCCGAGTGTCTGTGTCGTATGCATCCTAGATACCATTCTGAGTGAGCTAAAATGAAACGACAGAAAGACAGCTTTCAAAACACAATTTTGTTTTTAAATTTTCATAAGTCATAAAACATTGAAACTGCTCAGACTGCTCATACTTTAAACAGCTCAGACTTTGTGCAAAATAACTTGGTCCGTGACTCTTCAAACGTGCTAGGTTAATAATTTCCCATTT
>JASANA010003847.1:0-11774 GCA_030248095.1 Ptycholaimellus sp. GST1_10
ATATGTTCCGTTATTCTTCGGGGTCAGTTTTCATATTGCTCAGCTCGCCCCTCCCAATCCCTGCTGCTAGCCCACCCCTCTCTCCAGCCTCCCACCCAGTTGAGAACATGGGGTGGGTGCAGCTTTGCCGAACCGCCAACTGAGCAATCCCCAACATCCTCTTCGCTTTCTCTCCCTTCTTCACCCCACGCTCCCAGCCATGGCCTTCTGAACACTTCTCCGACTGCCGCATTTCCTTTTCTCTGCTCTGTGAGTTTTTTCTGCTTCCTCTTGGCCAGTTTCTTGCTTGAAATTGACTCTTTTGGGATTTTCCCACAGGCACTATTTGTATTTCCATGGGGTCCAAAGTCCAAGTATTGTTCCAAAGATTAGCCTCATCATTTTATCTTTGAGCAGATTAGGCAACTGTGAACCAAAGCCTCTTGCTGATGATGATTGTGGACTGATGGTTGCCCATTTGAGATCAGGGCGATGCAGCGACTGCAGTTCCTGGACGACTCTGACCTGGTGGAGCAGGAGCAGGACAGCATCCAGCGCATCCTACACGAGGACAAGGCCGCCTCCAGTAGAGTTTCCCCTTGCAGCCCCGCCCGCCCCGCCACCACCACTCAGGACGCCGCCTGCTCTCCTCCCACACACCCTCCCCTCCTCCGACACAAACCTCCCTCCCCACACCCTCCCTTCCCCCCTCCTCCTTCCCCCACTCCACGGCCCCACCCCTCAACCAGCACAACAATCACCTACTGCGCCAACGACCCCACCACCATGCCAGACGCGACTCCTGGCCACCACCACAACGAACAGCCGCCGCCTTTCCCACCATTTTCCACGCCGCGCCTCCGCATTTTCAGGTGGCGCACCTTTTTCCACCTTGTCTTGCTGCTCTCTTATCAGCGTAAATGATTGGGCAGCTGAGTGTGGCCAATCCGGCCTATCGACCTTTAGATGATCATTCTTCTCCTATCCTAACCTTAACCAGGACCCAAGACAAAACCTATGCAACATTTCGTCACCACTTTCTACAAATAATGTCCTCAAAGGTCAGAGAGGCCTCATTTTGCGCTCACCAGAAAATGCGCCTCCGCTATGACGCAAGTCATTTGCATCCCTTTCTCAGCAGCCTATTCAAATGAGCCTTCTTTGCCGATTGAGACGAGCCAGGCGATGACGGGCGCCGCAGCAGCAGCCTACGGGTACCGGATGGCGGGCGTCGGCCAACTGGGCCCCTTCCACCTCCCCCCGCCCGCCCTCAACCCCTTCCACCTGCAACAGCTGCAGCCCTGGGCCGCCGCTGCTCACCCGCCCGCCAACCCCGCTCCCCCCTCCGGCCACCCCCTTCTGTCCGGCCACCCTCGTGCCTTCCTGCAGCCCGCCGCCCGCTTCGCCCTCCGTCCCCACCACCAGCAGCAGCAGCACCATCAGCCGCTGCACATCCTGCCCAGCAGTGGGGAACATCTGCTCCATCAAGCGCCGCCGCCGCTCATACTGCCCACCGCCGCCGCCCTCCCGCCACCTCCCGGCTCTGTCTGAATCCCGACGAGGCTCCCCGCAGTCGCCGCAGGTTCACCGCCTTCTCTTCCTTTCTTTGAGCAGGGCCTTTTGATGAAGAGTCTTGATGTGATCAGATAAAGGCATGAGCTACTGAAAATGATCTGGACACACATCTTCTGGGGAAGCAGAGAGGTAGGAGTTGCAGAGGAGCGTGAGTGAGGAGCAGGGCCTGCGCACAGTCCAGAGCCAGTCACGCCGGTGGAGACGCGGAACCCTCTCTCGTTGGCTGCGCCGGGGCCAAGCGAGCTCCATTCGGCGATGTTCTTGACTTTTACCAGCTGATCCATCGCGTCCAATTCGCCGACCAACAACGCCGTCCATCACACTCCCCTCTGCTCCACACTTTGGAGGAGCCCTCTGAGGAGCCTTCCTTGCCGCTGGAAACGCCAGGTACACATATTGATTGAATGAAAACGACTAAGACCTACATGCATTTTATTTAATTCGTTCATAATTGATAAATAAACGCTTTTGAGAGATGTTTTTGCGCGGCCGAAGGCCGCCTGCCGCAGAGGGCAGGGCGGTCGAGGCTCCGGAGGCCGTCCGGGCGTGGGTGCGGAGGCCCCGGAGCGTAGCCTCGCGTGGAGCGTGTAGGCGAAGCGTAGGGGCCGTGGCGCCGTGCCCGGAGGCCGGAGCTCTGGCGCCCTGCGAAGCCAGCGGTGGCCAAGGCCCGCTTGCACATTTCCTGGTTTTGGTCCGAATCCGCATATCTTATTATATCGTGTGATGCCATTTTGGGGAGGGTCTTCGGGGCTCCCTGGATTCTTCACTTTTATCCTGGCATATGGTAGCTTTATGCATAAGTACTTAATCAGTCTCAATTTTATTTCAAGATGCAGTGCCATGGAAAACGTTAGAAACATAAAAATAATGGAAAATGTTCCGATTTTGTCCATTTTCGACTATTCTCTTAACTTTAAAACTTCATAGCTCAACCATTTTTTGACTTTTTTTATAGAACTTTAATTCAGGGTATAACTGTTCTATTTCAGCAATATCCATCACTATCTATGGAATAATTGGATGAAATCATTTAAAAAATCAGAATTGACTGATGTTCAATTTTGAGGAACTTTGATATCTAGGTGTCCAAATGTTTTATTGTTATGATATGACCATTGGACATACTGGATGAAACAGCATAAGCTGTGTTACGAATGGTGCTGCTAAGTTGCAATACGATTGCAATATAGCAATGTAATTTGAATGCTAATTTTTAAATGCATCAAGTGGATTTTTTATTCTTGAACAAATGTATAAATTTTGGCATATCTGATGTCAACTTCTCGTCTTTCAATTTTCCGTAAAAATAGAATTATTCTGTTTTAAGTATTTCTATTATTTGTTTATTTTAGCATTTGTCAATTTTTATTTATTTTTTTTCATTTATCTGAAGTTATTTATCAAGGTCGCACGCGGAGGACGCGGCCACTGACCAATATTACTAGTATATAATATATACAAGACGTAATGCTTACAGCATGAGCAGCTTACGAATTGTCAATAATCAAAAAGAACTATACTAGTTGTGACAAAATTGTGACAAATTATTGATTTAAATTATAAACCCAATTGAGTTAATATTTTTAACAAGTTCATCTATAAGATCGACTAATCATTCATAAGCAGGCGGCAATTCTTCAGGTTGACTAATTTAATAAATATCTTGCAGTTTTTGTTTTGTTTTCAATTTTTGTTAAAATGACATGGTTTAGTTTTGTGACTAAATTATTTTCAAGCCTCTTCAATAACTGAAAACATGACGAACGTTAAAGCGTAATTCAGATTAAAATAAAAAATTGGTCATATTGCAAATGCCAGAAAAAGCTAACTTAACCTTCAATATGATTTTCAATTAATTTAAATTTCGTTTGTTTTATTTTGTTACGCCTCATTTAAGTAAATTAATAATTTCAGCATGCCCTAAAATCCAAAAAAATTTTTCGATTTAACTTCAAAACCTTTTTTAATTCATATTTTTCTAATTTAGAATTTACTAATTATTGTCCTTTTGTGCCAAAATTGCCGCCTGCTTATGAATGATCAGTGGATTTTATAGATAAACTTGTTAAAATATTAACTCAAATGGGTTTATAATTTAAATCAAAATTTGTCACAATGTTGTCACGACTGGTATAGCTCTTTTTGATTATTGACAATTCATAAGCTGCTCATGCTGTAGCATTTTAATATTATCTAAGATCCGAGTCATATGGAAAACATTTTTATTTGCCACATGAACAAGGCGACAAGTTTGCCACATGACAAGCCTTCAGGAAGGATTTAAATAGGGAAAAAATCAATTTTGGTGTCCTAGGGTTACTAGAAGTCATTGGAATTCCTCTATGATTCCCCATAAATTAAGATCTATCGCATTGAAGCTAACCTGAGCGTCAGTTCATGAAAAATCTGCGCAGATTCCCTTTCGCATTGAAGCTAACCTGAGCATACGGTTTATAAAAATCTACACAAGTTTTCCTTTTTTATATATTTCAGTTAATATTTTAGTTATTTATTAAAATTCAGAGGCCTAAATCAAAATTTCAAGAATTTTGCCATCTGGAGCAGACTGTGAGCTTTCGATTGATATATATATGTCCTAGGGTTCAACCTACCAGTCTTCCAATCAATTCGGTGACATGCAACCATGCAAAAACTCGATCACCCATTCATAACTAGGGCGCTGTCGCGCCCTAGGATGTGTCCGTTCGCGGCCAGTACTCCGCGGTTTTTAAACGAAATTGGCTGAAATTTTGCATGAAGGTCCGCCTGGGTGGTGGCTCAAGGCGTTTTTTTGCGATTGGCGTCATTTTTATTGGTTCTAGATTTATGGTCAAAAACCTGAAATTTTATGACATTGAAATTCGAAAAATTTTCGAAAAATTGCATTTTCTTTTATTAGTTATTGATTAAATCGTATTAAATGCCTCAGAAATCAAAACTAGACCTATACGTTTTTCTTATTTATTTCATTGCTTAACGAGGTGGACAAGGCCGCGCATCTCTTGGCAACAGCCAAGAATACCTTGTGTAATAAACTGTTTCGCAATCTTCAAGATTGCAGAGAACCCGAGTGAGCCGGCCAGCAGTAGAGAGTCGGAAGCTGCTCCGCTAGACGATGCACCCCTCCCACTTCCCGTGGAGGCTGAGAGCAGGCAAGAAGAGGCCGAAGCAGCCCCTGCCGTGGAGGACGTTGCCCCCGTGGACTCACAAGAAGCAGCGGAGGCCGAGGGGAGCACGGAAGTGGTGGAGGAGGAGGAGGCGGCGGTGGAGGCGGTGGAGGAGAAGGGAAAGGAGGAGCTGGCAGCGGTGCCCAAGTCCTGGGCTGACCTGCTGAAGAATGACAAGTACCAGCCCGTCGTGGTCACCATGGACTCTGTGGCTGGCGGTCGACAGAAGGAGGCCAAGAGCGCCGCAGCAGCCAACGCCTCCGGAGCCTTCCTCACCGACGCCGAGTTCCCCTCCATCGGTCAGTTCATCCCTTCTTACTTGCTCCAGAATATAACGCAAGCTGAGCCCTCGATTAGCACAACTGAGTTTTCAATCCTTAGACCCCACTTATCTACTTAGCCCAGGGCTTTGAATTTGGGCTTAAATTGAGGAGCAGTCAAATTTATTTTAAAAAATTTTAACTGTTCTCTGCAATAACTTCCCAGATGAACATGGTCTCCCCAATTTCTCGTCCCAAATCGTTCAATAAAGGCTACTCCCCTTGTCCTTAGGCGGTGCAGAAAGGGCGGAAGCGGCGACAAGTGAGGCAGAGCTGCGCGCCGGGCGTCTGCTGGCCTCGCTGGGCCTGGAGCACGGGGCCAATGGGCTGGGCGACCCGCGGGGCCTGGCAAACCGAGGAAACTGGTGCTACGTCAACGCCGTCTTACAGGCCCTCTTCGCCTGCCCACCCTTTGCTCACCTCCTTCGACGCCTTGGCGACACTCTCGGACACCCACGCCCTCAAAACTCCCGCACACCCACCATCGGTTGGGATCTGAGGCTTTCTTATCGAAAGTTGGTAGCGTCTCGATGGTGATTAGTTGCAGAGGATAGTAGTCAAGTTATTAATATTGGACTGAAACATAAACTAAGCGAGTAGAGCAGGAAATACTAGCTCTTCAGATTGGATTTCGGCTTTTTCAGTTGCACTGCTTTTTGTACAGCTCCGATTTTCTACAAACAAGATCAGAAATACTATAGCAAATTGACAATAGCCTCAAATTCGCTTTTCCGGCAGCGAATTTAGAAGGGTTGGGTGCTTGCAGATGCTCTGGCGGGACTGCAGCGGGAGATGCGAAGCGGGCGAGGCGGCGGAGGGAAAGGAAAGAAGGCGATTGAGCCTGTGGGTATGCAGGAACTTGTCCGCCGCCTTTGCCCTGACTCCGCGGCCACCTTCAAGCACGGGCGCCAGGAGGACGCCCAGGAGTTCCTCCTGGCCCTCCTCAACGCCGCTCACGAAGAGCTACTCCTCCTCACTGCCGCGCCCCAGGTTACTATGCTTCTTATCTCCTATCCCAGATCAGCCTGTTTCATGTTTTATGCCCCTTGCCACTGCTGTGCAGATAATTTATGCAATCTTCCGATTCTCATAAAGCAGCAGACATTGCCAAAGAGCATGGCCAGTAAGATAGAAAGATGATTTGAGGACTCCACGACTCAGTCGCCGGAGCGGGACACGGAGTCGAGCTGGACGACGGAGGGCGGGGAGGCGGACGACGAGGAGGAGGAGGAGGACTGGCAGGAGGTGGGCCCCGGACGCCGCCCCGCCGTCACCCGCCAGGCCGCCTTCGCCCCCTCCCGCCTCTCCCACATATTCCTCGGCCACCTCCGCTACCAGATCACCGAGCCCGGCGCCAAGGACGCCGTCAACATTCAGCCCTTCTTCACCCTACCTCTCGACATCGATGTACCCTACAACTCCTCTATCTTAGCTACAAACATCCATTGACTGGCTTCTCTGAAGGCGGAGACAACGACGAGTGTGGAGACGGCGCTGGCAGCCTCCCTCACCAAAGAGACCATCAAACGAGCTACCTCAGGCTCCAAAACCGAGGTACACCACTTCTTACCCAGGAGCCGGGCTCGCTTCTCTGAAGGCGGAGACAACGACGAGTGTGGAGACGGCGCTGGCAGCCTCCCTCACCAAAGAGACCATCAAACGAGCTACCTCAGGCTCCAAAACCGAGGTACACCACTTCTTACCCAGGCATTTCCCCTAGAGCCCCGGTATTGAAGTATTCTGAAGAATATTGGTTTTGTTTGAGAAATATGCAAGTGACCAGGTAAGCGATTGGATTTCTCATTTTGTGTCTTAACCTTAATATTTTGCTCAAATAGACTAGAGCCGACATCTTTTAGTCTATCGGTGACTTCTCGAGACCCTTCAATAACATCCTAAATTCAGTCAGCAGAGTAGCTATCCGAAAAAAACAACTAGTATCTTGAGGTGGATGCGAAAAAGGCGTGCTACTTGCACGCGTTGCCGCCAGTGCTGGTGCTGCACCTGAAGTACTTCACCTACTCCGCCGGCGGCATGGCCAAACTCCTCAAGCCCATCCAGGCCCCTATCGAGCTTCAGCTCTCCCCCAAGCTCCTCACGCCCAAGGCTCACTTCCCTGCACGCGCCTATCGCCTCGCCGCCGCCGTCTTCCATCACGGAGAAGCTGCTCAGGTCAGTAACAGCATTCTTATCACTAAGATTCGTTGTCGACATAAAGCAGCATTGGTCTAGCAATCCCAACCAAGTAGAAATGGAAAGAATGAAACATCGAAAAACAGGGTGGGCACTACACAGCGGATGTGTTGACGCCGTCCGGGCGATGGCTGGAGCTGGACGATGAGACGGTGCGTGCAGTGCCTCCCAGTCATCTGGCACCCTGCAAAGAGTTGCCGCGACGCGTGCCCTACCTCCTCTTCTATCGACGCACCGATCTCATTCCACCCCCGCCTCAGCCACTCGCCAACAATCCCAAAGGTATCCCCCTTCAATCCCACCATCAGTCTACTTTTGGAGCAAGGTGACATCTCTTTGTGTGCAAAATAGCGACAGTAATGTTTAAAGAGCGATATCATTTACAAAAGAATATTGCTTGAGATATAAGCTTCTGTGCATGCGCAAATATGTGATGAATGGTTGAGGGAAAGGCAAGGCCAAGGTGCAGTGAACTGTGACTGAGGAGAGATTCTGCTGGGGCCCAGCGAAGTTTCTGATCCCTATTTTGTTGCCCCGATGTCTCTTCACTTTTGGCCTTCGCTTGTGATCAGCCCCCCATGCCTCTTTCTCTCCTCCCCTCCGTTTCAAGAATCCGTCTGAAGAAAATCTGTTCTCGCCTGTCCGCTCACTATGATGCACAGCAATTAACATCCAACAAGGAAAATCTTTTTGTTTTAGGTTCAGTATGAGAATTTTTGAAAATTTGTCAAGTAATGATTTAAATATTTTCTTTGAGTTTACTAAGCGTGTTCATTTTGGCGACTGACAGAAAAACTAAAATTCGACCCATCTCGAATGGGTGGTGCTAGGAGTGTCTCCCAGCGAGGAAGGCGTCTACCGTAAGCCTTTTCTTCAGCGTGCTACGCAGCGCATTGGCTCCGCATGTGTGGCTGCCAAGGTCAACAGCTGGGTGGGGAGAACTGTTTAGAGCCTTCGCAAACACTCACCGAGGCTCCACCTCGTGCCGGGCTAGAGGCACTCACCCCCCTTTTTTATCTCAAAGCCAACTCACAGCCACCGCCACGGCGCCCACAATCTCCGCCTTCTTATCTCGCTCCCATGTTGATCTGGTTAGGAAGGCTGGGGAAGGCAGCGGAGAGTGCGCAGAGTGAAGATGCTTGGCAGGAGAAAGACGCTGCTGAGCTGGCTCCTCTTGGCCCATGCCATACTTGCATCAAACGTCGTCACTCCTGCTTCCGCCAGGAAGGTGAGAGCTGATATTTGCTTTTGCTTGGATTAGAATTAGATATAGCATTCAAGAACTAATAAATTAGGGATGAACCCTATTTTCCTAGACTTTTATTGTTACGCATATTTTCTTATGATTGTACCAGTATATAGGGGGGCTAAGTGGGGAAGCTATGTGCCCAGTATTTACACCAGCTTTACTGCAAAAAAACATTTTAATTCTTGAATTAACTTAGTGAGAATAAACTTAGTAAAGCATGATTATGGTGAAAATTTACAAAAAAAATTTGGAAATAAACTTACTTTTCAATTGGAAAATCGTTCCATGTTTATCCTTTAACAAATCTAGGCCAGTCGATATCGGGAAGCAACCAGCTGGAGATTTCGAGCTCCGTCTTCCAACCTTCCCGGCGCACTCGAGTTAGTGGCGTCCTAATTTGTTCCAGTGACCTTTCCAGTATAAAAGGTGTGAGTGCGTGTGTTTCTTCGCCAAAACGAGTTCACCTAAAATTACAGCACATTTACGAATTTCTTGCTTCGCTGAAACAACACATCCCTATTCCAGCATTCACCAGCCATCTTCTGAAGTCCTTTTCAATTCCGCCAGAAAAAACCTAGCCAAAAAACCAGCCTATTAAAGTACACGTCAGCGTTTGTGTAGAGGCGGTGGCGAGGGGAGCGTGCGGGAAAACTCCAGTGCCCCCCTCTTCCCTGGCATTTTTCCCAGGCGACCTACACTCATCGCTTCTCCCCCGTGTCCCCTCCTTGGCACCCTCTACGCATGGGTAAAGGCCTCAGCAACCCCTCCCATCAAGGGGCGCTCTATTCTCTCACCCTCCGGCCACTTCCGCCTTGTTCTCACGTAGGGATGGCATATTTAGGCCCTGAGAGGTTTTTTGTGCCAATCCATTTCCCTCCCCTTTTCCTGGAATTAAGGGGAATGTCCGGCTCACAGCATTCTAAGAAGACCTTACAGGATGGTGGAGAACGGGTTTTTTTTCAGCCGATGCATTCATAGAAAGCTGGCCCAAAAAATATTGCAATCTTGTGCAGAGCAGCTTTGGGGCTTTGTGTGGCAGTGCTGGGGAGGAGTTATCTGGTGGAAGTGGGAAGAGGCATCTGAGGCGATAATCTGAGCGATAAGCATCGCTGGGGAATCTCCCGTGGCCATGGTGACGTAGGCAGGTGATGGCGACCTTCACTTTTCACCCTTTTTGCTTTTGTATGCCTGTACCGGCTAGAGCTCGCTTCATGGGCTTCCTCTTCAGAGCTTATCCAATTAAGGAAGTCTTTGAGAAATATTTCCTGCAATAGTTTTTGAAGAATAGAGTTTTCTTAATATTTCAAAACTCACCTTTTGAACCTGCTTTTTTGAATAACTTTGTGGAATTTTCTGCCTAATTCCTATTGATGCAGAGGTTCAGGTTTCAATCTCATCCATCTGAAACGAGTCTTTTTTGGTCCATACTAGTGTCTGGCGCCGTCAACATCAATGTTTCGCGAACTGTAAAGAAATCTCAACCCCTTTTCAGAATCCTATTAATCCCCTGCAGCTAGCAATCATTGGCGGCCAAGGCTTGGCTGGGCAGTGAGTCCATTGTTCTCCCCGCCTCTCTCCCTATTCATTCCTGTCTGCAGCATAAATAAACGCCCTCTCAAACCAGCTACTCACGCCTACCTTTTTCAGAGCTCATTTTTGTGCTTGCTAGGCCTGCGGAGATTTGGGGCCACATCATGCATAGACCAATTATTCTCCATGGAGTATGCCAGCTGCATAAAATGCAGCGTCCTTGCGTTTTTTCGAAAAATCTGACGCAACTAAATTTCAACGCAGCTTGGCATGCTTTAGTGGGTTTCCGTTCAATGCGTTCCACACAATCATAATTCTAAGCAAGTCCTGAGTTGAGTCACGGTCGTGGTGCCAGCTTGCACAAGTCTGAAACATAGCGCCACTTTTTTAGCCAAAAGCTGGAACACCATTTGCTGGCCGCCAGTAGGCAGAAGAAGGGAATGCTGGGACATGCGGCTCTGGCGCTGGGAGCATTAGCGCCCACCTGGTGCAGGGATTTTCCCGCCTCGCCGCTGGAGCAGCAGAACTGCAGACATCCCTCCGCCCCCATGCCCTTTTCACGCCGCTCACACCGCCGCCCGCCCATCCTATGGCGCGCCCTATGCCTCATCTCCACCGCTCTTACTGCACTCGGCCTCAAGTTATTTTTGTGGACAGCTAGCTGTTGAAGATATTCTGACAAGAATAAAATGCTACAGCATGAACAGCTTATGAATTGTCAATCATCAAAAAGAACTAGACAAGGTTTGACAAAATCGTGATTAATTTTGGTTTAAATAATGAACCGTGTTGAGTTAAAATTTTAACAGGTTCATCTACATACTCCACTGATCATTCATAAGCAGGCGGCAATTTATGGCAGGAACCCTGTCACATAGATTATTCCAGTTTTTGTTTTGTCTTCAGTTTCTGCTTGAATGATAATTAAGTTATATGTGAGCCTTACCATGTTTCAGATTAAAATAAAAATTGAACATATTGACCTCAGCTAATTTCAATTTAATTTTAACTTTGTTTGCTTTATTTTGTTACACCTAATTAAGTAAAATAATATTTTCATCAAACTAAAAATTTATTAAAAAAATTTGATTTAATGTTCAAAGCATTTCAATTAGATTTTAACTCATCTTTTTTATTTGATTGGTTATATTTTTTAGTTTGCTCTATCTCTCTCTCATTATTTTTGTCTTATTTGTGCCAAAATTGCCGCCTGGTTATGAAATGATAAGGGGAGCATGTAGATGAACCTGTTAAAATTTTAACTCAACACAGTTAGTTATTAAAGTTTTTGTCAAACTCTTATTATGATTCTTTTTTTGATGATTGACAACGTAGCTGTTCGTGTGTAGCATTTTATTCTTGTCGAGTCTTGGCCATGTGGAAGCATATTTTCCTTGCCACATGCCACCATCATTGAGGAAAAAGCCATCACTTGCTGTTTAGGTAAAATGGGTGACAACCGAAGCTCCATAAGCCGCAAATCATAAGACATAAAATCAAGCAAAATTGCTCTCAAAAACGTGAACTCATTGGTAAATTTCTGATGAAAATTTTTTCCAAAACATGCATTTCTTTGATATGGTCCCTGTGGTTGGTCAATTGCCATCTGGAGCAACTAAGAGCTTCAATTCGATATATACTGTAAGCCATCAGGTTCAACCTAGCACTCCTTCAATCAATTTGATTGCAATGCAATACCCAGCGACTGCAAGCCAATGGATGACAAACCTATAACAACCTGCGCATAAATGACCAATGGTG
>JASANA010003848.1:0-13698 GCA_030248095.1 Ptycholaimellus sp. GST1_10
TATTTGTGGCGTTGTTGTTGGTTCAGTTCGTGTGCTTTTATAAGAATTATTTCAACTTTATGCACCGTCCAAGAAAAATTTTATCACAGTGATTGATTCACCAAACCACATTGTTTTTGACACGACTAAAGGACGCCGACCGCGCTAAGCGGAGCAGCCGGTGTAGAAACCTGTTTTTGGCCCAATAACCGGACGCAGGAGCTAAAAAATTACGCAAAATTACCCTACCAATTTAGCAAATAAACATTTTGAGCATCTCCCCCGGCAACGGCGTGTGCAGCATCCCCGAGGAGGGCCAGTGCGAGCAGTGCCGCAGCTACGCCCTCCAGATGGAGTCCATCTTCCGCCAGGACAACTCCGCCCGCGACGAATTCATCCGCCGTCCGCTCCTCCTCCTACCTAGGGGGTTGTCTAGAGCTCTGGTGGTGCAGAGTTCGAGAAGGAGGTGGACGCGGTGCTGGGCCTGCTGCGCCAGGTCTGCGCCCTGGGCGACGACCAGGACGGCAGACCCAGGCCTTTTGTCAACGACCCCAGCTGTCGCGAGGAAAATTAGTCCTGGGGAAAAAGTGGCCGACTGTATTCGAATGGCTTTAGACTGGCGCTCTGTTTGCGATTGCATTGTACAATTGTACACTCTGGCACATGGTACGGCTGGATGGGGAGTGTGTGCAGGACTCTGGCTCTCTTTGGCAATGCAGCAGTAAAAGAGAAGCCGCTGACAAAGAAACCCTGTGCTGGCCTTAAGGGGTGTACAAGCAGAACGATGCAATCACACACGCAGGAAACACCGAGCAGCTGTGGACCAGATCCATGGGATAGAATTGTGTAGAGAAGAATTGCGAGACTGCTACCCTGGGCAAAACTAAAGAATTCTAGTGATAGTGCAAGATCAGAGGCTCTTTTTGGCGGACTTCTTGCCGCTGATGCGCAGCAGTTGTTTCAGGCGGCCGCTGTTGGACTTCTTCTGACTGCTCTTCTTCTGCTTCTCACTGAGAAAGGGTTGGGCCTCTGCTGGGCGCAGGAAAATGAGCCATACTAAGCTAACTCCGGCTCAGGGGCAGGGGAAGCAGGCGGTTCAATGGCTGCCCTGCTAGCAGGGCTGTTCACGTACTCCGGGGCCCCGGAGCCCTGTCCGCTCTCGTCCACTGCAAAGCCAGCAATCATCCAAAGGCCTGCCAATCTGGAAATGGGAAAAGGCGGACGCTGGAAAGGCAGCGGCTCGGGGCGGGAGATGGAGCGGCCGAAGAGGGGGCGCGGACTGCCTCTTTCCGGCTGAAAACTCACGCATTGCTACTGAAGAGCAGGATGAGGGAGGAAAGGAATGGGCAACGGAGGGGAGGGAGAAGGAGGTGTCGCCTGGCCGGAAGTCCACATGCACCAATAGAGAGGCCAGGTCAAGGTTTCGACTGTGCTCGTCCAGCAGGGGTACAGAGCGGTAGCCTGGAGTGAAGAGTTGGAGAGAGGTGGAGAAGAGGAGGCTAATGACCGGTGCGAAGGGCGAGTAGGGGTAGGGTGAGTTGGCCGACGAAGGGGTCGGTGTGAGGGCCGACAAAGTCCCCGTCCTCCACGTGGAAGCGGAGGAGGGCGGCCTCTGGGTAGTGGACGCGGAACTCCATCACCTGCTCCCACAAAGGGGCCAGCCCGTTTGAGGCTGAAAATAGCCTCTGTCACTCTCTGTGTTCAGGTATTTTGCTGAGAAATAATTGAGGTTTCAAAATATTGTGCTGTTGAATATTGCTATGATATAAAATATTCATATTGTTGTTCGTATTTTTGTTAAAATAATGGTGGTCATCATCCGAGGCTGGTATATTTAAGACTTCCTTCCCCTCCCGGAATTTGCAGAAAATAACTAAAAAAGCGCAAATCTCCGTTTACTGTTTCACCAATATCTTTCCTTGATCAAATAATCTTATATCTGGTACCATCGGCAGGCCAAATGTGGGACTCTTTTCTCCAAATTTTGTAATTGCCTCGAGCAAAAAGTCAAGGATCAATATGTCTACTCCTAGTGGAATCTGCTCGCTTGAACGGTTGCAGTTTGTTTTTGGCGCGCAGTTCGGTGTCTCTTTCCAGGTGCGCGCCCCCAAGAACAAAATGCAGATGACGCAGCAGATTCCACTAGTAGGCTAGATGTAGTTTATTGACTTTTTGCAGAGGCAATTACAAAATTTGGAGAAAACTGCCAGTAGGACTGGTACCAGATATTTCTTCCACTTTTAATATAGTATAAAATATAAAAAAACTAATTTTATATTGTTGGTTATATATTTAATTTATATTTTATTCGATTTATAAAAAATTATAAATAAAAAAAACTTGTTGAAAAAATATAACAAAAAATATTTGAAATTGAAGAATGCAATGTAAACTTATTGGCAACTTATTTTTTTGATAAATTTTCTAGACTTAAACTTAGGCCAATCGATTTTTGGGAAAAAAGAGTTTTATTTTTGGCCTGGCGATGGTACCAGTTGTTTTCCCAACTTTAAACACACAAAATAAAAATAAATGCCTGACAAGGATTCGAACCTTCCAATTTCATCCATCTGCCCAAACGCTTATACCACTACACCACTGGTGCATATGACCACTTAATTTAACTGAAGAACTAAATACATGAGGCTCAGGGACCCGGGGAAGGGTGGTGGGGGAAGAAATGAATACCTACTATCGTCCATTGAATAGATGCGGAGAAGAAGAAGAAGGAGAAGGAGAAGGAGGAGGAGTTCGGACAAATGGTTTTTTGCATTTTTCACAGTAAAACAAATAGTTTTGGGCAAAAGACAAAAGATAAACTATAGTCAATTCGATGTTGATCTTTCCATTGCAAAAAGAATTAAAACGATTGGAGCTTTCTGTGACGAGCAGCAGCCTGATCAAAATTGAGATCTAGCAATAACCTCAAAACGTACACCTAGGTCGAAAAGAGGGGCTGGGCGCTGACACTCCGCTAAAGCTCCGTTCGCGCCAGCCCAATTCTATCAAAATTTAGCAGCACTAAATAATTGTTCCTCAAGTTGAAAGTCTTGGTGAACATCATCTCATACAATAGATTGGTCATACGGAAGCAGAGGCAATAAGAAGGGCCGCGCACTAACAGATAGCTCGTGTACGCAGCGTTTTGCAGTCCACATCGGCGCCCAGAAGCTCCAGCTCCACCAATGGACTGACGATGCCGCCGCGAGCTTTGTCCCTCCTGGCCAGGTGTCGCCCCGCTATCACCTAAACACCCCCCCCCTTCCTTGAGAAGCCCAGCAGAGAGCAGGGAAAGCAAACGGCGATGGTGAGCTGAGCAGGATTGTGGATGGGCTGGCGTCCCAGGGACGGGCGGTAGTCGGCCTGGCGCATGAAGGCGGGCTTGAGGACGTAGCCGGCGCCCTTGTTCACGGCGAAACGGCCGCGGTTCACCTGCATCGCCCGGTCTGAAACAGGGACCAATTAAGGATTGTGGACGGATGAGAGGTGAGAGGGACCGGGGGTTTGGTAGTTGAGGGCCACCATGTGCACCCCGGCGTTCCACATGGGCAGGGGGTCGAAGTTGGAGCTGGTCACCCGGGCTCCGTTCGGGTAGGCTCGACTTACATGCCCTTGGTTGAACTCAGCCAGGCCTCAAAACATCACTCACTCAGCCTTCCTGGCAGGTAGTAGATAGGCGGAGAAGAAGAGGCTGACCAAGATCCAAAAGCTTGTTGAGCTTGCTCTCACTGAAGCTGCACATCTCGTAGAAGGCCGCCTTGGGCGTGAAGGGCACTGCTTGGCAGTAGACGACTAAAGCTGAGAGGTCCGCCGCTATGCGAGCCTGCTTCTCTTTCCAGCGCAGTTTGCTCGCCTATTAAGACCCCCAACCCCTATCCTGATGGCTTTACTAGCAACAAAAGTGACCTTGTCGTTGGCCTGAGTGGTCAGTTCCAGGAGTGTATTGACCCAATCCTGACGCTCCTCCTCCGAGGGTGCAGAGATGAGCAGGTCGCTGCTGCTCCATTGGCTCCGTGCTTGCTGGACTCGGAAGCAGAACTGGCGATCCCCGCCCTCCACGGACTCTGCAGCTCAATCGGTCTCCAAGGAGCGAGGGCAGAGGGGCAGAGGGCACCGATGTGGCAGCCGGCGAGACTGATGCAGCCGCGGTACTCGCCCTCCTCCTCCTCCTCCGTCTCCCCTCGCAGCGCCTCCATGGCTCTGGCTTCGAACCAGCCGCTTGCCCCGCCGCAGCGCCCGTACCACCTACACCCAACTCCAGCTCACACAAGAAGATAAAGCAAGGTTCTTCAATCGCTCAAATTTACTCGAAATTTGAAAGTAAGAATATTGTTGGAATTCCTCAAAAGTGGTCTAGATAATTTGGATATCGTTAGCGAAATCCACGGGTACTCTAATTCTCTTCTAGACCAATTTTCAGGAACTCTCTGCCAATCAGTGCAAGCATAAAAAGTATGGCCTAACAGTCCATTGCTGGCGGTCTTGAGGACGGTGACGACGTCCCCAGCATGGAGGTCCAGATGGTCCGCGGCGGGCGCAAAGTAATCGGCCAAGGCCCTGGCTTGTAGTGGAGCAGGGGCAGCGGAGGCAGAGGGCGAGGAGGGGCCGTGAGCGTCCAGATCCGTGTAGCAGCCGGCCGTGGGAGCGGCGGAGTAGTTGGGGTCGGTGGAGACGTAGTGGGCGACGGTGGCCTCGTTGACGGGGTACTTGAGGCAGACGCCGCGGAAGAGCTCGTGCTCCCGGTAGTACTTGACGAGGAGGACGAGGTTCTCGAAGATCGTCTGGTTCACCAGGAAGATCCGCCCCTCACGTTTCAGGCGCATGTGCCAGACCACACCGTCCACCCGCATGGACAGTACAAAGACGCTCGCCTCCCCCGTCGAGTAGCGCAGGAGGAAGGCCCCGTCCTCCCGGTAGGCGTTCAGCAGCTCCTGCCAGATGAGTTAGAGGTCATTGAGGGGGTAATAAGAGGAGGCAAAATTCAAAGTTTTCAAAGTTTTCTCGATTTATTCAAAATTTTGAAAATTTGGAAAAAAAATCAGAATTTTCTGGCAGATGAGTTGAAGGTCATTCAGGAAAGTAAAATGAAGCAAGAGTTCAAAGTTTTCTGAAATTATTCAAAATTTTGAAATTTTGAAAAAAAGCAGCTTGTGGCAGATGAGTTATAGTCATTTAGGAGGATAATAGGAGGCAAGATTTCAAAGTTTTCTTGATTTACTCAAAATTCTGAAAATTTGAAAAGAATTAGCAGCTCTTAGCAGACGAAGTATTGATCATCGATAAACTTCAAAGTTTTCCCAGTTTTTTTTAAAATTTTGAAAAATTGTAAAAAAATTAAAGTGGCACAAAAACCAGACGCAGATCAATAATGTGTTATCCTAAAGGGAAGGGTTGGTGAGGAACCTCAGCGCGAGTCTTGCTGATGGCGCCAGCGAACCAAGGCTCGCCCTCGTGAGGACAGGGTTGGGGGCAGGGCGTTCGGAGGGGGGTGCGGCCTTTGGGGGTGACAAGGGGGTGCTTGGTGTAGTAGGAGATGAGCTCGTACAGCGTGTCCATCACCCGCCCTTCCAGCAGGTAGTATTTCTTCTCTCCTGCCTCCATCCGGCTCTTGATCCGACAGTGCTGCACAGAGGCTCGAAACCTGCAGTTGTGGAAATATTGTGGAAAATTATTCAAAAAATTATTTTTTTATCATGAATTTGAAGCGCTCATTCATTACTAAAAGTCTCACTGTTCATTTTGATTCAAAAAAGGGGGTCATCGTTTATCCTTCCGAGTAATTATAAAAATTTCTGACCTGCAGAAGCGTTCTCCACAACTAACACGACAGGGAAAAAGGCACCAAAAGGAGAGCGAGAAGTCGCCGATGAAAGTGTTGCTCTCCCGCACCAGAAAGAGGCCGTCCCCGGCCTCCGGCCCATGCTCCTTCAGCAGTTGGCCCGCCTCTTCTCTGTCAATCGTTCACATGACTATTCTGGGGCTGATATGAGAGACATAGGGATGGCGTAGGGAGGGTGTACCTGGAAATGCGTCCGTGGAACCACTCCTCGGTGATGTGCATCTCCTCCGGCTTCACGCCCGGCAGCGCCTGCTCCAGCTCCTACAGGCCGCGCACCCTTAAATAGACAGCTGAGATGGGCGGCTAAGACAACCTGAATCTCATCCTCGGTGTCCACAGTGGCTCTGCTGGAAGATCGGCTGGCCAGCGAATCTCTGCCAGAGCCCGACCTCGACTCTCGCCACGATTCTGCCTCTCCTTCAATTGGCTGCCCTTCTTCCTCTCCCATCACAGTGCGCGGCTTACTTCCCCCGGCTTCCGTGTAGTAGAGGCGGTCGGGGAAGAGCATGAACAGGTGCATGGCCCACGTCTGCAAGCTGGCAGCAGCTTTGAGACGCTGAGGGGATGGAGTAAGAGATGGAGGGACATTGAAGGAGGAGTTTGGGTCGCGCATGTGTAGAACGCCTTTCTTGGCGAAGTCCTCTCGGTGCAGGATGTCCTCATCCTCGTTGCCGGCGGAACTGAGGCTGGTGGGCGTGGAAGGCGCCAAAGCGGCACTGTAGGGACTCCCGGTGATGGTCCCCTTGCAGGACTCCATGGGTAGCTTCTTGTGCTGCCACCAACCTCAGCCTCAGTAGGGAAGGGTAGAAGGAAGGGCGGGAACTTTGATGATGATCCTCCGCTGCAGTGCGAGGGGGGAGGGCAGGTGAGTTTCCTCCTTGTCCACTGGGGCGGTAACGAGAAACTCACCGAGGATCTCTTTGAGGTCTGCCGCCAGCACCCTTTGACAGGGCACGCTGCAGTTGTCCTGAGAGGCCAGGAGTGACTGGGGGCAGTTAGGGTTAGGAGAAGGGAGAAGAGTATAACCTCGATGGAGAGGATGAGGGGATAGAGGCTGGAGACGAAGGCGTAGGTGCGGATGGTCCAGAGGACTTCCCGCAGGGCCAGCTTGCTGGTCATGGTGTAGCCGTGGTAGATGACCACGTCCATGCCGTGCTGACGCAGCTGTTCAGGGGAGGCAGAGTTCACGTCAATCTGGATCCACTCCAATTAGAACCCCACCCAATGGATGGCGGCCACTAATATGAGCCTTCCTGAGACTTTAAAAGTTTGCTTTCTGATTCAACTGCAAAGTATTCTTATCGATTCAAAATAAAACCTAACAAGACCCCATTTTTGGAGTCTCAGAAAAAGCCAGCTCTGTTAGTGATGCAGTGTAGATAGAACCGAGACGGAGGAAGGGGAGTGGTGGACGGGGCCGGCGAGGGACTCCTTCTTGACGGCCTCCGCGGCTCGCCGCCGACTCAGCCCATCCCAGCAGTCCAGTTCGATGCAGCGGCATCCGGCCAGAAGGGCCTGGGCGTAGGCGTCGAGGGAGGAATCGCTCTTCAGCTGGTCCCCCGTCAGGTAGGTGTTGTGGCTGCTGTTGATCCAGTAGGCGCTCAGCGGCTGCGACATGTCCTGCAGGATAGGACTCTGCCTTGGTTTGGGGGTGGGCGCTTAATTCACGTTTGAGTGAGGAGAGGATAGGTAATATAAAAGGTACCATCGGCAAGCCGAAAGTAAGCTCTTTTCTCCCAAAAATCGACTGCCCGAGTATAAAGACCAGGAAATTTTCCTGCTACTAATGGAATCTGCTGTGTCATCTGTATTTTGTTTGAGCACGCATGAAAAGAGCCCTGGAACTGCGCGCGAAAACAAAATGCAAATGCCCCACAAGCAGATTCTATTAGTAGCAGGAAAATTTCCTGGTCTTTATACTCGGGCAGTCGATTTTTGGGAGAAAAGAGCTTACTTTCGGCTTGCCGATGGTATCTTTTATGTTATTGCAACACAGGACACACAGCCACTCAGCGAAGCTTCACATAGCTTCCTTAGAAATAAAGTGAATGCTCTTCGTGTATGTATTTAAAGTTAACATTACGAAATCGATAAATGCGACCATACTGAGGCTTCTACTCGAGAATCTTATGTTCCTCACAACTATCCATGTATATAGGCAAGTGAAAAAGTGTGTGCAGCCGGGTCGGTGGGCCCATCAGGATTTGAATCAGGCTCGCCCTTGTCAAGGGTTGGAGTGGAGTTGAAGTCGACTGGAATTTGGCGCTTACATTGGCGCTCACTCTGGCGCTACCTTGGCGCATATCATGACTCAAACTCTGGCGCTAACTCTGGCGCTAAATTGACTCAAAGTCTGGCGCTAACATGACTCAAACTCTGGCGATAACTTGACTCAAACTCTAACTGCGCGCTGACCATGCTTCAACATTGAAACTATGAATGATCTCTTCATAGTTTCAATGTTTCAACCACATATCTAACAGTTGGCACCAAAATTCAAAATTATGCTCTAATTACAATGGCTAGATCTCGGCAGGAAATATTGCAAACGACCTGATCTCGTGACCGATCGGCACTGAAGCAGGGACCTCTTCCCTAGCCGTCGAGGGACACTAGCGGGTGGTTTACAGTATTCGATGTTGATATCTAGTCAAAATTAGAGCCCATTATCAGCGAAAAAACATCCTTGATCAAGATGTTTCTTCGCTGATCCTTTTTAGTCTATTATTTTTCGAATTTTTTTCATTAAATGCCCTATCAGGATGTTTTTGTCAGGGCGCCCCGGTCCTTTGTTTTTCTTTAGCTTAATTTATCTCTAAGGGCATGGAATTTATTTTATAAAAGTAATCAGTTGTGTCAGAAATGCTAATAATTAGTCTCAGCACCCAATCCCTTATTACACCATGGTGTCATTCTCGTGGTTAATTTTGTTAAGGCTCTAATTTCATATATCTGGTACCATCGGCAGGCCAAATGTGGCCTCTTTTCTCCAAAATTTTGAATTGCCTCGAGTAAAAAGTCAAGGAAATACAATTTCTACTAGTGGAATCTGCTGCTTGGACAGTTGCATTTTGTTTTTGGCGCGCAGTTCAGTGTCTCTTTCCATGCGCGCCCAAAACAAAATGCAGATGACGCAGCAGATTCCACTAGTAGAAATTGTATTTCCTTGACTTTTTACTCGAGGCAATTCAAAATTTTGGAGAAAAGAGACCACATTTGGCCTGCCGATGGTACCAGATATTTCTTCCACTTTTAACATATTATATAACGTATAAATGCAAATTTTATATTTTTGGTTATTTTTTAGTAACGATTTTATTGGATAAATGAATAAAAAATAAACAAAACTTATTTAAATAAACTTTTTAACAAACAAAATAACAAAAAGAAAACATTTGAAAGAACAATGCAAATGTATTGGCCAATTAAAATATTTTTGGGAATTTCTCTTGGGTTACAAAATTTTTGGGGTTTTTTTTTGGTTCTTGGGTTCTTGGCAATCGATATTTGGGAGAAAAGAGCTTTTATTTAGGCCTGCCGAGGGTACCAATAATTTTCTCAACTTGTAATACACAAAAATTAAAGTGAATCCATGAGAAGGATTCGAACCTCTAAGATTCTTAGTGTAACTGAAAAGCTAAATACATGAGGCCTAGGGACCCGGGGAAGGGGGTTGGGGGGAAAATGAATACCAACCATCGTCCATTGAATAGATGCGGAGAAGAAGAAGGAGGAGGAGAAGTTCGGACAAATGGTTTTGAGTGATTTTTTAATGATTGCTGCAAGTTTTGGGCGATTTCTCGCGAGTTTTGGACAATTTGATGATGCTCTTTCCAATGGCAAAAGAATCAGAACGATTGGATTCTTCTGAGAGGAGCAGGAGCCTTATCAATTTTAAGATCTAGCAATAACCCCGAAAACGTACACCTGGGTCGAAAAGAGGGGCTGGGCACTGACACTTCGCTAACGCTCGCTCGCGCCAGCCCAATAAGCAGAGCTGGAATTGCTCTGCATAAAATCGTCCAGCCCTATAGACCCTGGGCCTCGTCAATTTTCAAATATTGAAATTTTAGAGATTGCAGAAGCCAATTCTCAGAAGCTGGTCTCAGAAGCAAAAAGCCAACTGACCTGCTGGAACTCCTCGTCGAAGATGGTGTTCTCTCTGGAGAAGAGCATGTCCAGAAACTCGTCCACCGTCAAACTGGGCAGTGCCTCTTTCTCCACCCGCCCCGGCTCCACGCTCCCGATGTAGCGGCGCAGGAACTGGGCCACAGCCGCCACATACGCCTCGTTCCCGTCCCCGTTCACGCAGTCCTTCAGAGATGCTGAGCATGGTGGTGGAGAATGTGGAGGAAATGAGCACAGCTTTACATCTTGGTCAGTTTCCAGGAACTCTAGGAAGGAGCGAAAGCTCACGCGCTCCCCGTCTGTCACGTAGGCCCCGAAGCGCTTGCTCACCAGCTGTACAGAAGGGTGTTGGGGGTATGTTATGGATATTTTGGGCTGTGTAAACGTTGTGGAGGTAGATGAGTTTGCGGTAGGCGCCCACGAACTGCTCCAAGCCCATCTCCTCCTGAAATTTTGGATGCCTTTTTATGCTTTCTGCTTATTTGTTTCTTAGGTTGCATGCTAGAGCATTGGGGATAAATGAGGCAGGGAATGTCGTAAAATTCTCCCCCAGAGGGGTGGGGGCAAAAGCAATCAGGCAAATAGGCTAGCGGGAACTGGAGACGGTAGTCACAACAAGCTCGTGGGGGAGGGGGAAGTGATTGCCGCAGGGGCTAATGTTTCCCCGGCATTCCACGGCAACAATCCGATTGAGGCTCTTAAGGAATGGCCAACCTCCACCAGTTCCTGGAGGGCCTTGGAGGTCGTCTTGTACTGCAGCCGGTTGTGCACGAACGGCTTCAGCTGCTTCATCGACACCCTGGCAAAAGAAACAGCAATTATACCCGGTGCAAAACGACCTACTCACTCAAGCATCAATAACAAATGATATCTACAAATTATCATTCTTAAAAGCCTGGCCGAAAGTGACAAAAATAATGGAGGCAAAGACAACTGCTGGTCAATGGGCGAGGCGACGGCGTTGAACTCCCGGCAGAGCCATTTGTGGGTGCGCAGTGGCTGCTGCATGGCCTCCAGATCTCTGAGCAGCCAGCGAAGGCCAAGCTGCAGAGATTCCAGAAGAACTGTCAGGGAGTGAGAGATTGGAGAGAGCGGCTCACATGCCAGATGCGAATGGCATCGATGGAGTCGAAGTAGAAGACAAGGTGGTTGGGCACGAAACCGCCGCCGTGTAGGAGGATTAGGACCATGGCCGGGTCTAGGCTGGCCAGGTCTCTGTCCCTTCGCCACTTGTCCAGCACCTCCAGTTATACCCTTACTCTGACAAACTTCACAGCTCCTGGAGGAAGGAGTTCTAAAGGACCTTCATGACAGAGATGCGGTACTCCAGCGTCTGGACTTCTCTTAGAAGGCGTAGGTCCAGGGCCAGGGGCTTCTTGGGTTTGCTGAGGCCGTCGAGGAGCTTGCTGAGGAGGATGAGGCCGCTGTCCGGCTCCAGGGAGATCGTCTTGTAGTTCGGCTCCCACTGGCGGCCTACCGTGATTTGACAGACCTGCAGAAGCGTTCAAGCCCTTCAATTACCCTCCTCTCCCTGTGGCTCCTGGCCCTACCCGGTGTCCCTTGACCATGGCCTGTAGGGCTCTGTCCAGCTCCGCGTCCTCCTCCTCCCCGCAGGGCAGCTCGGAGTAGCAGGCCCGCATGCCTGAGCCATGCCTCTTTAGTAAGATGAGGTTGGCAGGAAGAGAGGCAAGCCTTTGGCCGGGGCATTCGCGGGCATGCCGGAGGGGAGGTGAAAGAGGAGTTTTGGGGTCAGGAGGGCATGAGGGCCCAGCCAGCTACGTCAGCTGCGAGTGGTGCGCCAGACGCGTGTGGCGCAGGCGTGTACACAGCAGCAGCGCCTGGACAGTGGAGGTGTGGGAGTGTGCGGGGGTGAAAGGATGGGGATGGAGGGGTTTGGACAGTGCGCGAGGCAGTCAAAGCCAGTTGCAGGAGGGAACCCTTTGCCCTCCCACGCTACAGTAACTCCAGCACCAAAGAAGTCTTGAGAGACCACGCTGGAGCAAGCAATCGTAGCCTCTTATAACGCCAAATATGTTAGCCCCTTTCAGTTCCAGATTTTTACAGATTTTTAAGCCTTTTGAAATGTTGGTGCGCACGCAAAGGCCGCCTGCCAGTAGATGCATACTATGAAAACCGATTGTCATGCTTCATTTCTTGTCTTACCTGAAATAAAAAAAAAATGCTCAGAGTCAAAAACGACAGCTAAGAGGTCCATAACTCAGATTGAACGGGCAAATTCGCTAGTTGCAGCATTTATTCTGCTTTCCGACAAAATTTGCTAACAAATAAGGTAATTGCCAATAGAACGTCTATTGCCACAAGAAACTCCTGCTGTGTATAAAATTATTTTAGGGTGTCTCTATGATGGCTACTATATTATGTTACATTTCCGTGCCAAACTGATTTAATTTTATGGTTTTATTACAATTTTTGCAGCCTGGGTCAATGAGTTACTGTGTAATCTGTTTGTGGCAAAATGATTTTTTTAAATTTTATTTTTTCATCAAATCTAGATCATCAAAGGCTTTGTGATATGTGATCAAAATCAGTCAATACTTAAATTAATCCTTAATGTTAACAAATAATTTGCATTCCAACCGTCCTTAATACGTTTTCATCCGTAGCGAGCACATTTTTGTGTATTTTTCGCCCAGGGCTGGTGGAGTTACTTAATCACGGTTAAGTTACACATGGGTTTTTCAGAATCGGCAATTAAAAGGGTTAAAAAATTCATGTGTACCCAATTCAGGTTCCTCTCATGAAATGCCGCTAAAATGCCAGTTTTTAGTAGCCGGCCCTCTATTAGACACGCTCATCATGTCTGTCCATCTTTTACGTGCTATTGACTATATCAATCACAACATCAACTAAAACATTTTGGCCTCGTTCAATCAGCATCACATAATCCAAGCACTCAATCAAGCGGAATCGAGCTCGGAAGGCAGCCTAGAAACCGCCATCTCCGACAAACAAAAGCGCTTAGCAATAGCCTTTTCATCTGCTTGCCTATTCAATAGCTGCAAATCATGACAATATTTCTATTAGCTTATATGGCATTGGCAGCAAAATGTAAGTTCCCGGCATGGCTTTTCACTGCTCTCTAGAATCTGTAGGAGAAAGGTGGACTGCTGCAGGCAGCTCAGGCCTCCAGCTGTTTACGGACAGTGACAGAGCGCCGTCAGCCACTTGCACCAGCTACACTGCCTATGCCAAAAAGAACACGGACCCATATTACCACCTCCGCACCTTCCCCACCGGCAACTCATCCGCCTGTCGCCAGCACTGCACCGCCAACCCCTCCTGCACCGGCTTCGTTGTCAACGCAACCAATTGCTGGTTTCCCCTCCTCTCTGGCCAGCCTTGGCCCAGCCCTACTATACTGCCTGCACAGGCTGAAACAGCGCGACAGGGTCAGTTATCTGCAGAGCCGCCTCTCCAACAGCCCCTCCTACTCTACTTACATTCGCGACTGTGGTATGTCAGTCTTCTCCGGCCACCATTTCTCGCTATATTTTGTGTAACGCTTGTGGAGTAGTACACGGGGGCGTGGTAGGGATTTAAAAGAAGGAAATAAAAGGCCCCCCCAGTGATTTGGCAAAAATAGTCTAAACTCAAGGTTTGCGCCCCCTCTCACGAAGGAGATGCACCCCCTAATTTTTTTCTGGCAATGCCATTGGCCTTGAGTTTTAACAGTTGCAGATCCGCCTTGTGCCTATCATCGGCAGGACAAAACACGCTTAAGTGGCGGAACA
>JASANA010003852.1:0-21132 GCA_030248095.1 Ptycholaimellus sp. GST1_10
AACAAAACCATGTTTCGATTTCTCAGAGTCTATCCATCCGTATCTTCATTAAAAAAAGTTTGTCCAAATCCGTTGATAATTCGCCATTTCTCAGCATATCCCATTTTTCAACCTTTCTACCCAATTAAGTAATGTTTCAAATGCTCCGGGACCGGTTTCACCATTCTAGATCTTCTTAAAATTTTATTACCTTTCAGGGAAAAAAGTTTGGCAAAATCCATTGAGAATTCGCAATTTCCCAACATACCCCATTTTTCAACATTTCTACCCAAAAAAGTAATGTTTCAAATGCTCAAATCCCGGGTCTACCCCTCCAGATCTTCCTAAAATAGCATTACCTTTCAGGAATTCCAAATCCGTTGAGAATTCGCCCGTGGACAGCATTTCCAGACATATATATATACCTATATATATAAATATTTATCAGGACAAAAGTTCAGTAACCTTTATAGACCTTCGGGCCACTCCGCGGTCAAAAATGCTCAAAACTGAAAATTGGGCACTGTTCGATTATTTTATATTTTCAAATTCATACTTTATATTTTCAACCATGCTTTCATGAACAAATATTAAATAACACTTCAAGACCGATTCATAGGACTACAAGAATAAAATGTTACAGCATGAGAAGCTTATAAATTTTCGATCATCAAAAAGAAATAGACAAGGATTAACACAATCGTGATTTATTTTGAATTGAATCGAGCATGAATGTTACATGTTCATTTCACTGGTTTTGTCCATCTAAAACTCCACTGGTCATTAATAAGCAGGCGGCAAGGTTGACGACGGTGGAGGAAGTGCAGCGGTGCTGCGTGGACATCATCACCATCTACCACAACATGCTGAGGGAGGCTGAGGAGGAGAGGGACCTCTTGAAGAAGGAGGACATGTGAGACATCTACGAGCAGAACGAGAGACTCCGCAACTACAATCAGGACATAGGGAAGGCCTTAGAGGGCACTCGAAGATGCCTTTCCAACCTCTACAAGAGCTTGAAAGTGTCCCAGGGTCACCCCTTCAGCTTGCAGGTTTCAGAGCAGACAGCCTGGAACCAGCAGCTGGCCGAAGAGGTGGCCCATCTCCGCCGCCTACTCTCCAGCACTGTCGACCAGCAGCAGTGCCTGATGCAGCTGGAGGCGGACCTGGTGACGATGCAGGCCACACAGCTCACCCACGTGGAGCAAATGAACATCATCGAGGAGCTCGACAACAGCAACACCCATCACAAGGCCTTGGCGGACATATACGACCACATCACCCCCATCAACCAGAAGTTCGTCAGCCTCCCCCCTTCCGATTCTGCCACCCCGCGGCTGACCAGGCCATCAACCGCACCCAGCAACAGCTCGCCTCCACCAATGCAAAGGCGGAGGAAGGATGCGTTGTTTTTGTGGCTTCAGTCTCTTTCTGACCTGCTGTTTCCAGGACCAAAATTTTGGCAGGTAAATGGGTATCAGTAAACGGAACATGGAAACGCAAAAGATGCAATCCAAAAATGGTCATAAACCCATGGTAAACGAACGGTAAATCTAACGCATTAAAACCGATGGAAAAAAATTGGAAAAAACGGAAAGCAAACATAAATGGAAAAACGGAATTTTTTTTGCGTTTACTTTTCACTGATCCCAGTGCAATGAGGATGGGCCCATCTGAACAGTGCCACAACGCCCTTTAATCATGGACAGTTGCACTGCGCAGCTACCATGGCCTGATCTGTAGCAACACCAAACATGCATCAGAACACCGCTCTCACGTAGCGCGACTTCAGTGTACTGCTCCACCCATGCTTGTCCCAGTGCAGTGAGGATGTAGCAGGCAGTGTGACCCAACATGGCCCAAAACGTGCGAACGCGAACTGGGGCTTGTTCGCATTTCAGGTTCGCGAATGCGAACCTAAAATTTCTCAAACATGGCCAGTTCGAACCTAACATGGGCAAACATGGGTATTTTTTGCGAACCTGCCCTAATTATTCAGATTTTTGCCTAAAATGCCTGAAAGCGCTGTATTTTGATCTGGCGCGTTGTGGGGCATCTCCAGGGTATACATTTGTCATATCGTTTGCCTTGCTGCATGGCTGTTGCTGTTATTTCTCAAATTTTCTGAGTCTCGAAGCTTTCTGAGAGGTCAAGCAATGGCATGATAAGACGATGCAGAATGCAAATCTGGACAAAGACGAAGCAAATGAATGAAACTCAAAACTCTGCTGATTTCTGGAGACATTGCTGAGGATGAACAAATGCCTTTGCAATTTTATCATCTGAGATACTGAACTCCTCATCACCCTGCTCGATCCAGAGGCGAAGCAGATCGACATTGTTGTTGAGAAGGGTCTCGCGGTGCAGAAGCTCATCCATCCCACGCACACGTCGCCCAGAAACGCAAAGACTGGCTTGACTGAACAAGCGCTCCGCAGACGTTGCTCAAATTTATGGGCATGATTTATGTTCTTTGGATTGGGTTGGAACTGTTGGAGTGGGCGCCAAGGTAGAAGAAGGCGATGGGTGCTAGGAGAGGGTATTGCTGGACGCCCTCGTTCGCCCACCACTCGATCGGTGAGAACTCCTCCTCCAACGGCACTCTTGGCTCTGCCATCCATCTAGCGACCTCACGCTGCACCGCTGGTGGGATCTCCGTGTTGGTCAACCAGGTACGATCTGTTGTTTGCCACAAACTCCTAATTATGCCCCTCCAGGTTTGCAGGTAAAATACCTGATGTTGTGCGTGGCTGAGTGGGACCTTGCTTGTTGTCAAGCTCCTCATCCGCGAAGGAGAAGATGGACTCTGTGGCAATGGAGCGGTTGTGCTTACTGCTGCTTGGCTGCAGCTGCAATCAAGGGATTGAGTTCGCATTGGAACTAATGTTGGGGGTGCAGAAACCTCGCATTCGACATAGAGGCGGTCCCGCTTTTGCTTGTATTTGGCGATGGCCTGCTCCTCCAGCTTCTTCTTCACTTGGCAGAGGAGGTGGGGGCCGACGATGGGAAGGTTCTTGGGAATGTTCTTGTACTTGTGGTGCAGAAGTGTGGCCAGGGCAGGTGCAGCGGTGAACTTGCTGTTTAGCGGGTTTAGGTATTTGGCGAACCTTCAAAGTCAAATTCAAATTCAAATTCAAATGAATGGCATAGCGAACCTTGTCTCCAGCGACTTGTATAGTTCCTCGGCAAGATCCGTGACGGTCTCCGATTCGCTCTGCGACTGTAGCACCAGCAGCTTGTTTCGCAAGTCCTTGTAGGTCGGGAGCACCACTTCAAATGCATGCTCACTTCACTTCAGTACATTGGACAGTGGTCTCACAGGCTAGGGTGGGCTTTGTAGGGCGCAGAACATGGCCAGCGTCTGGATGATGCCGTCCATGGTCTCCCAGTCGCAGGCGTTGAGGCGGCAGAGGCTCATGTAGCTGGGGATGTACTTGCGGCACTCATGTAGGCGGACTAGGGCATCGTGCGTGCTGCTCCAACGCGTGCTGTTGAAGGAGGTGAGGAGTTTCCCGCACGCGTCTCGCATCTCGCGCTCTGCTTTCTTGTGCCGGATATCGTTGATGAGAAGCCACCCGTTGTTCACCACCTCGTTCGCATCTGCCAAAAAACTATGTGAATCAATTGCTAGTTTGCATCATGATTGCAGATAGAGTCTAAAATGGGCAGGTTGCATACAATCGTGTTAGTCTTAGAAGCCACCACCATGTGCCAGTGCAATAAATATGTGTGCAATGTTGGGGGGCATGAACACCTGGCGTTGAATAGTCTGCATGACTCAATTTGCTTCTTAAACATCCTAGCAAACCCTTGCTATTCCGCAACCCGTCGCACACGGTCAGCTGCATGGTGTGGGCAACGCAGAACTGGTAGGAAAAGCTTCCATCCTCCAAGACGACCATATTGCCCCCTACCAACTCCATGACTTCCTCCGTTTCAGTCTTGATCTCCAGAGCAGCCTATACACACGCACTCAACTCACACACTCTCACACATGCCAGTTTCAGTGAGAACCTCAATGAAGCTCAGCCCTGCCTCGATCTCGTCCTGGTCAAAGCCCTGGCCTGAGCCTCCGCCCTCTGCGATGTCAGCGTCGCTCTCGACATCCACCAGCTCTTTCGGCACACCTCGCTCCTGCTCGCGGATCCAGCTGGGCATGTCCCGCATAGCTTTCTGCAAAACAACCAACATGTTCAAACACTGCTACAAGTTGGGAGGCAAAAGCCAACAGCCATGTTGGCTGCGTTATCGACAGAGATGATGCCGATCTTTGATGTCGGAAGCTTCAGGTCCTTCACCACGAACTTGACGAACGTCGCCATGATGTTGTGGGCGGTTGTGGCACCCTCCATTCGCACCATGCCGCAGGCCTTGGTCTCAACCTTGCCGGTCTCTCCATTTGCCCACGATGCCATGATCCCCATGTAGACCACGTTTGTCCTTCAAACCTAAGTCCACTGGGGGGCAAGGAATCATTGATGAATGGGAAGGCAAACCACTGATTGCGCCATTCGTCTATCTGTAAGTGGACGGCGTCGAGGTTGTTGAGGGCGTAGCTGCGCGCTTTCTCGATGCTCACCAGTGCTTTTGAAGACCAGCGGATCACCGTAGACTTCGTCAGAGGCCTGTAGGCGGGGTCCACTACCTGTATCAGTGGCTTAATTGCTCACCTACAACAGATGGATGGAAGAAGAGGCAACCTTCATGAGGTACTGGAAGTGGGTGTTCTCGACGAATCTGTAGGAGATGTTTGTGACGGCTGTGGTGAGCGCGCAGACTGCCCGATCCACCTTGCGCTTGCGCGGGTGGTTGCGAGAGTACTCGGCCATCTTCCTCGTCCCCAGCCACTTGTCCATGGCACCTTCAGCGCCCACAGCCGCGGCCAGCCTCCCACCCTTCTCTTAAACAAGTCTTTGGCTATACTTCAGCATTGAAGTGGGCAAATGAACTTTGCAAAGTCGTGTTCTTGGTCTCCTTCTCCAGCTCTGTGCGCACCTCCTGGTCGATGTCGGTGGCATGGATGCTGAGGGTGTGTATGCGAGCGTTGGTGGCGTGTGGTCGATTCTTCTTCCACACGTGCTTGCACTTGATGCCGTGCTTGCGGATAGCGCACATCATCCCGGTGCCATCACGCCTGGTGTAGAAGGGGAGCTGCCAGATCTACAAACCATGATGTTCGAATGATCCAACAAATATCAAATACAAGGCATTCATAAAAGAAATGGTTGTGCGTATGAACTACCTTAAACTCCCTGACGTGGTTTTGCCACGAATTGAAAGCAAAATCAGTCACGGGTCAGGAATCACATTCAATCGTCTTACATGCAAAACAATCTCTCTGGCAAAAGGACAAAGCTATTATACTTGGTTAGATTGCCTTAACAAGGGTCCTCTCCCAAACCGATGCTATTTGACTTTCCTAAGTCAAAAGGCACTGTATGGAAATATTTGTCGTATTTCCACCTATTTTGAAAACATGAATCTCTCTCGACTAATGTTTTGGAAGGAACTTACTTGTTCAACCGATTTAGTCAAAATTTGTACAAGACCCAACGAATCAGGAATTAATCACAGCTCAGAGTCAAGCTCGCAAAAACTACCTCACAATCATTGAAGTCTTGGATCAAGTAAGTGATCAAATTTCTCTGTTATGACTGGACTACGATACCTACCTAACTGGAAATACCGTAACCGCACTTGAATTTGGAAAGTGTGGGTATAAAACCTCAGACGGGGGTACACTTGATATCATTATGGAATTTGGTGAGAAGGGCATTCCTGAAGACTGTGTTGCTGTACTCTTCACAGAGTACACAGAAACCAAGCCTATTTAATCATAGCATGTATCAATCTCCAAAATTGATATCATTATTAAATATTATTGGAAAACTTGGGGTTGAATTAACTGGCAAAATGTGTAAAAATGATGACGACCCAAGCCTATGCTGGCTGGTGCTGGCATTATGTTGTTTATTCATTTTGCCTATTAGTTTTATGATGGCTTATGAATTACTGATGTTGCATCAGTATGGTATTTACAATCAGCAAGACTTAAGTTGCTCTGCTAAGGAAATAGCAAATGTGACAAAGAAAAAAGAATTTAATTATTGTCGTCAAATATGGATTAACGACGCTAAACCACAATCAATGATATTAAAATGTCGAAATAAGAATCTCTATTCTAAACTTGGGTTCTATAACACAAGCAGCGGAGAATTTATGAAGCAATATGGGGCCTGGGAAAGTGCGAACATACATGCTTGGCTTAAGGACTGTTTGCATTCGAAATGTGCTCGAATCCCAGTGATCGAAAATCAGCCAGGATGCAAATACATTTCATTATTTAATGGAAATTGGTTGTGTTCAAAACAGAACTGGGATTTTGTTTCACTTTTTCTTGGTGATACATTGTATGGTGTTAACGGTACTAATGAGGTGATAGATTTTATTATTGATATAAAATGTTGATAAAATAAAAGAAATAAATCTTATGAATACATAAGAATTTTTATGAATAATCATAAGCTTTTGGTGTAGTTTAAAGGTAGAATAAACGAAATGTGAAACAGAAATGTTTTAAAATAAGATGTTATGAATAGGGTCTAATTCATAAGTATTTTTATGAATAATCATAAACTTTTGTGTAGTTTAGAGGTCGAATAAACGAAATATGAAACAGATGTTTTAAAATAAGTAAGAATAAAGTGTTATGAATAGGGTCTGATTCATAAGTTTTTTTACACATTTGTCCAAAAGTGAGGTAGTTTTGAAGTGGTTTTTGGTCCAAATTGTGCAAAGTTTCAAAAGTACCCCCTCACCTGTATTCCCATGTGTCACGTAGTGCATGTTTTGGGCAGTTTACTGCAAAGACTGCTCTCACGTAGTGCATGTTGATAGCAGAGTTTACTACAATGGCTGCTCTCAGGTAGTGCATGGTTTTGGCAGACGTTACTGCAAAGACAGATCTCACGTAGTGCATTTTGTGGGCAGAATTTACTGCAAAGACAGCTCTCACGTAGTGCATGTTGTGGGCAGAGTGTACTGCAAAACTGCTCTCACGTAATGCATGTTGTGGGCAGAGTTTGCTGCAAATACTGCTCTCACGTAGTGCGGGTTGTGGGCAGAATTAACTGCAAAGACTGCTATCACGTAATGCATGTTGTGGGCAGAATTTGCTGCAAAGACCGCTCTCACGTAGTGCATGTTGTGGGCAGAGTGTACTGCAAAGATCAATGTCATGTATTGTCATGTATCTTTGCAAACTGATCTGCCCACAACATGCACTACGTGAAAGCAGTCTTTGCATTCTGTTCTGCCCACAACATGCACTGGTCAAATATGCACTGGTCAAATATCTGGTCAAATATGATCTACATCAAAAATATTTAGCTCGCTTAAGGTCAACATGCCAATTGGTTACCGTCGCAAAGCTGTGGTCACAAGCGTTTTTTTATGACACCAACATTCGTTATCTAATGAAGCAGCCCGAACACCTAAAAACAATGTACCACAGGCAGCACCTTTGGAATATAGTGGCTCTCTGGAATAATCTAACAATAGATGACGAAGAGTCAAACACAGCAATGACCTATGGCCAATTCTGCCCTATGAAGCAAAAATCTTATATAAAATCACATACCCAAAAATGGTCTATATCCTCACAGCCACGGCTTACCATGCTCCGCCCTCAGCTCAGTGATTTCATGGACTAAGGACAATCTTTGATTTATTGTGACAATCATCCACAATTATACAATATTTGGAATGTTTTGAATCTGACAACATATTTCTAACTAACGTATTCGTTCTTTTATTTTAAATTAATGTATTTGGTGTACTATGTTTTTTACGTCTCTTGATGGGACATGTGTTAGAAAATAAATAAAATAATAATAATAAAAAAAAATGTGCTGAATCACAACAAATTATTAATTTTAAACAAATGAATGTTTAATATCCTTAAAAAATAATGTTTTAAATACTGGATCCTAACAGTGTTAAAAAGTTTAGAAAACACATAGTATTGTATCTCACATTGCTAAGCTGAAGTTAAATAGAGTGGCAAATAAAATCAATAAGAATCTACGAAACATATTATTCCTCATGTTCATTTCTTAGCTGACACATACGATTGTGATATAAGGTTTTTTTTAACAATAGACTCGGATACAGCACTATATGAATTCTGCCCCCAAATGGCATCCAATTGCTTAAAGAGTTCTTCATGTAAACTATCGTCCGCTAAAGTTAGATTTTTATTCGTTATTATTGTTTTGCTTACAGGCGGTGCACCTATTTGATTAGCTTTGTCAATATTTTTCATTTGTTCTGTAGCGGTCCTTTCTTGCTTCGATAGTATTTCTTCAGAAACATGTTTATCTAGGAATGAGCTGCTTTCTGTCTTAGAGACCTCATTATTTTGGCATTTCATGGATTTGACCAGGTTTCTTTCAAATTTTAGCTTAGCTTTTTTAATTTTCATTTTCTTTTTACTGCAACTTACACCCATTTTGGTTTCTAAACGCATAAATTTTACTGTTATGTAATGTGTTATCCACACTATATTTCATGTTGTGCAATAAGCTCATTTTAGTCCAATAACATTGGTACTTTTTAAAGCGGAGAAGGTCTAATACTCCCAATGGTCTCGCTTGAGAGGGGACTTCAACATATACGATGGGTCTGTTGGCTTGCGATAGAAATCGATAATGGTTCTCTTAACATCTTGAATTCGGCTCATTGTTACAGGGCGTCCCAAATAATCTTGAAGATAGCGTTCAAGCACGCTTTCACCTGTTGGGATATTAAGGTCAACAAACTTGACCCCCGAGATATTCTCTACATGGACATTCCCGACGGATTCGATTTGATCCCTTAGTACAATCCCTTTAAAATGGCTTGCTAGAATCTCTTCCGATTCCTGCGGACACACGGGTCTGGGGAAATGTTGTTCCACGGCTCCAAGAGAAAGAGCGAGTGCTATTGCAGCTATTAAGGTTTTTCGGATCATTTCACTACTCTATTCAGTTAAGAAATTATTATCAACTCTCTTTTACCAAGCAAGGTAAGTGCAGTTATTGTTATTTGCGCGGGTATCATCTTGTCTTCGGATATAGGACCGCTCTGTTGGGCTAATATTGAAACTGTCAAAGTTTGAGCGCCACTGCCTTGGAGAGATTTCGGTACGTGGTTTGTACATAATGTAAAAACTTTCAGGCCACCCTAAGTAATAGTTAAATGAAGATTCCTCATACAGGAACTCTGTCAAAATAACCGAAGCTTCTTGAGTAAATGGCTCAATACATGGTTTGTAGAAAATCTTAAAAGGGATTCCCTGATCCTCATAAGGATATTATGTACACCATTTCTCCTGGTCGCTATCCTCAATGACTGTCCCTGGAAGGAAGAAAAAGGGAGTTCCTGTGCTAATAAAATGAGCCAGTGGATTGATGACATTCTGGGATTGCATCGCTGTATAGACCCGAATGTATCCAGTGTTTGAGTTAATAATACTTGTTGCATCCATCGAATGGCTTCCTGGACCGATTTGAGGGAAACGTGGAGCTTGATTGTCACAAACGAGGTCTACATTTTGCGATGCAGAAACAACAGCGTTATTCTGCAATGTCATGTCATCCTGAGTAATCACCAAGATATTCCCGCTGGGGGCATAAATAGGGATTGTAGAAAAGGCTGGAGGGACGTTTACTGTAGATGGTCCTGAAATCACCATATCCCTGAAATCAACAATGGTAATATCCGCGCCATCTGCAACAAAGGGATTTAAGGGACCGCAGTAAAGAGGGCCACGGTTCTGATTATTAAAGCTGATTGAATTTCCGGTTGTTCCAATATATAAGATGTCAGCAGGAGTGCCAGTCGCGAATCTATCGCGTGTTGATATAAGGGTGTTACTCCCATTCTGTGACCAGTAAGTGATCGGATTGGGTGCTGCACCAGTTGCAGGAGGATTTAATCCTCCGTAGCCATTTGCAGCAAGTTGGAAGATTGTTCCAGGAATTGCACCTGTATCATACAATTGGGTATCGAAGGCTATGGCACCAAGGCCATTACTGGCAAAAAGAGGAGAGGCTGATCCAAGAGCAGTCCCAGCAAAAACATTGACTCCACCAACAAGCGCAGTATGCGGCCCCCAAAGCTGACCTCGATTTAAAGGAGAATCTGCAACGTAGGTGAAACCTCCGGTGGCTTCATAATCGACAATGATGTCTCCTGTTCTTGCTGCCGCACCACCGGCTACTCGGATATCTCCGCCTGCGCAGCCATTAATGGTTCCTAGATTAGCACTGACAAATGTCGCGTTGTTGAAAGCATTGTTATGGAGAATTGCTGCACCAGTGGTGCCATTGATACATTGAATACTGTTGAGTATTCAATGAGCAAAAAATGAGCATTGCTATTGACGAGCTCAAGAAAATCAAAGGCGGCGCTGAGAGTTGCTGTTGCTGGAGGACCACCTAGCATAATTAGGCTGTTTCCAACGTGGACGAAAAGCTCTGCAGGGAAAGCGCCAAGATTGCTACCATCATTTTTAGATTCAACAAATGCCAACCCAAAACAACCGTCCATGATAAAGTTATTCCCTACATTGATGTGTAATGCACCATGTACAAGTTCATTAGAACCTGTAATTCCAAACTGGTTATCAAAGATTCCTACAAAAGCCTCGGAAATTCCTGGAAGAGTAGGGTCATGTCCCATCATGATGTTTCTTCCGACGTTGAGGTTTGCTTCAATGGATCCAGTGCCTCCTAAAAGCAATCCTCGTTCTCCGATTCCTGAAAAATTATCCCCTCCAAAAATTGTGCAATCTCTTCCAACATTTACATTGATATCACCAGAGCGATTGACAATAGCTGAGACGATTTGTTGAAAACGACCAATTTCCGAACCAGCACGGGAATATTTCTTACTGTGATATTTCAATTTTTGCAATATTTCCAGAGCGAGTTGACTCACAGCTTGCACGCCATTGCATGCCCCTGCGGCAAGGCATTGTGTGGCATTGTGCGGTGTTGTGCAACATCCTCCTCTGGGCCTATAAAAGGGGCTCTGTGAGGCTGGAGGATCAGTCCTACCCAGGACTCCTCCAGACTCCGGGATCCAGCACCTACCTTGTACAAGTGGACATGAACGAGAAGATGCTCCTGGAATCCATCCTTCTCCATCACCGGCAGGCCTCTGCCTGCCAATGGGACCAGCAGGCATCCATCCTGCCACAAGGGACGAGCAGGCCTCCAGCCTGCTCCCAGCCAGTCCAGCTGGCCTACTCAGCAGGCCAGCACGGACGGCCCCTCCCAGCCCAGCCCGCCTTCCAGGCGGGTCAGCCAAGGTGGCCCCCTTGGCCCCTCCTTGCAGACCGGCCGTCCAGGCCGGCTGCCCGGCTGCCCGACTGCCCTGTTGCCCCTTTGCCCTGATGCCTTGCCATGGGCAACTCGGGCAACCCGGGCAACTCTATCTCCGCTGTGCCCGAACATGATAACAGAGAATGATGATCGAGCCGCCGGGGAGGAGAATGTGCGCAGCCATACACTGCCCGCACATCTTCCCCAGCTTCAGTCCAACAGCGGCGCCAAGGACTGATCACCCAACAGCACCACCAGACCAGCACCTCGACCCTTCAATTCCCCCCTCCTTTCTCCTCCTACCCACTCTTGCCTGACGATGGGTGAGGGATGGGAGGGGAGGATTGAGGAAGAGGCTTCGTCGAATCCTCAACGTCGCCTTGGATTCCAAATGGAATGTCATAGAATCTGGGCTGTCATAGAATGGAATGTTAATAGCGGCGCATGTGTCCAAATTATGCTTCCCTCCTCTCTCACAGCCCATTTCTTCTCTACATCCCAGTCTACCGCACTGCGTGTCGCTTTGCAAGTTTTTGTTTGATGGCTCATAAAGAGCATCAAATACATTAACTCAAAAAGTTTCTCAAAAGCTTCCGCCAACAAGCCTCGGAAAAGGACACGCATACCAGAACTTGGCTTCCGGCATCTCCAGCCTGCATTGGAAAAAGGGCAAAGGCTATTAGAGCTTTTGCAGGGAAATTTTGGTCAAAATTAATAGTTAAAAAGGCTAATTTTTCACCTTTTTCAATTATTCCCATACTAGAAAATCTTTTTGAGAACTTTTTCTAGACGCGTCGCGATAGCAAACAAGGTATTCTCGGCTGTCGCCAAGATGCGCGGCCTCTGTTCGAAGCCAAGCTCAAGCCACTCAAGCTACTGAAACAGTCCCACGACACTCCCACCCGCGACAATCCCCCCTCCAAGTAAATCAAGCAAACATGCTACAAGAAACACAAAACTTATTGTGTATGGAGTTTAAAAAAATATAAATGTTTGCGAAGGGGAATGGTAGAGTGAGAAATATTCAAGGGCGGTATCATCTGGTAATAGTTGGGGGGGGGGGATTGCCAGGGAGAATTGTCGGTGGGGAATTGTTGGGAGAAATTGTCAGGGGGTAATTGCCGCGGGGAAATCTTTGGAATACCGCAGCAACAAGTATTACCAATTGTCTATTTATTTCTTCCAAGTGTTACTCAGGTATTCATAAATGCCAAATTCTTAATGACAATATATTTTCCTTCACCCGTAGTAGCAACATAGCCCCACTTGCTTGTAGGTAAACTGGCTAAGCTCGTAGAGCAAAGCCTACTTATCCTACCATATGGTAGTCTGCGCAAAGCAATTGAACTCAAAGGCAAAGGAACGTAACAAAAAAATGCCTTCCAGTATTTATGACTCTTATGTAGAAGGCGGAGTGAGTGGCTTCTCAAAGCTTGTGCAAATAGAATTGGCTGAAATTTTGCATAAGGGTCTGCCTTGGTGGTGGCTAGGAAGCTTGATTGGTGCTTAGCAATATTTTAGGTTTCTTTCAAATTTTAGCTTAGCTTTTTTAATTTTCATTTTCTTTTTACTGCAACTTACACCCATTTTGGTTTCTAAACGCATAAATTTTACTGTTATGTAATGTGTTATCCACACTATATTTCATGTTGTGCAATAAGCTCATTTTAGTCCAATAACATTGGTACTTTTTAAAGCGGAGAAGGTCTAATACTCCCAATGGTCTCGCTTGAGAGGGGACTACAACGTATACGATGGGTCTGTTGGCTTGCGATAGAAATCGATAATGGTTCTCTTAACATCTTGAATTCGGCTCATTGTTACAGGGCGTCCCAAATAATCTTGAAGATAGCGTTCAAGCACGCTTTCACCTGTTGGGATATTAAGGTCAACAAACTTGACCCCCGAGATATTCTCTACATGGACATTCCCGACGGATTGATTTGATCCCATCAGTACAATCCCTTTAAAATGGCTTGCTAGAATCTCTTCCGATTCCTGCGGACACACGGGGCTGGGGAAATGTTGTTCCACGGCTCCAAGAGAAAGAGCGAGTGCTATTGCAGCTATTAAGGTTTTTCGGATCATTTCACTACTCTATTCAGCTAAGAAATTATTATCAACTCTCTATTACCAAGCAAGGTAAGTGCAGTTATTGTTATTCGCGCGGGTATCATCTTGTCTTCGGATATAGGACCGCTCTGTTGGGCTAATATTGAAACTGTCAAAGTTTGAGCGCCACTGCCTTGGAGAGATTTCGGTACGTGGTTTGTACATAACGTAAAAACTTTCAGGCCACCCTAAGTGATAGTTAAATGAAGATTCCTCATACAGGAACTCTGTCAAAATAACCGAAGCTTCTTGAGTAAATGGCTCAATACATGGTTTGTAGAAAATCTTAAAAGGGACTCCCTGATCCTCATAAGGATATTATGTACACCATTTCTCCTGGTCGCTATCCTCAATGACTGTCCCTGGAAGGAAGAAAAAGGGAGTTCCTGTGCTAATAAAATGAGCCAGTGGATTGATGACATTCTGGGATTGCATCGCTGTATAGACCCGAATGTATCCAGTGTCTGAGTTAATAATACTTGTTGCATCCATCGAATGGCTTCCTGGACCGATTTGAGGGAAACGTGGAGCTTGATTGTCACAAACGAGGTCTACATTTTGTGACGCAGAAACAACAGCGTTATTCTGCAATGTCATGTCATCCTGAGTAATCACCAAGATATTCCCGCTGGGGGCATAAATAGGGATTGTAGAAAAGGCTGGAGGGACGTTTACTGTAGATGGTCCTGAAATCACCATATCCCTGAAATCAACAATGGTAATATCCGCGCCATCTGCAACAAAGGGATTTAAGGGACCGCAGTAAAGAGGGCCACGGTTCTGATTATTAAAGCTGATTGAATTTCCGGTTGTTCCAATATTTAAGATGTCAGCAGGAGTGCCATTCGCGAATCTATCGCGTGTTGATATAAGGGTGTTACTCCCATTCTGTGACCAGTAAGTGATCTGATTTGGGTGCTGCACCAGTTGCAGGAGGATTTAATCCTCATCAGCCATTTGCAGCAAGTTGGAAGATTGTTCCAGGAATTGCACCTGTATCATACAATTGGGTATCGAAGGCTATGGCACGAAGGCCATTACTGGCAAAAAGAGGAGAGGCTGATCCAATAGCAGTCCCAGCAAAAACATTGACTCCACCAACAAGCGCAGTATGCGGCCCCCAAAGCTGACCTCGATTTAAAGGAGAATCTGCAATGTAGGTGAAACCTCCGGTGGCTTCATAATCGACAATGATGTCTCCTGTTCTTGCTGCCGCACCACCGGCTACTCGGATATCTCCGCCTGCGCGGCCATTAATGGTTCCTAGATTAGCGCTGACAACTGTCGCGTTGTTGAAAGCATTGTTATGGAGATTTGCTGCACCATTGGTGCCATTGATACATTGAATACTGTTGAGTGCCCAAAAAATGAGCATTGCTATTGACGAGCTCAAGAAAATCAAAGGCGGCGCTGAGAGTTGCTGTTGCTGGAGGACCACCTAGCATAATTAGGCTGTTTCCAACGTGGACGAAAAGCTCTGCAGGGAAAGCGCCAAGATTGCTACCAACCTTTTTATATTCGACAAATGCCGACCCAAAACGACCATCCATGATAAAGTTATTCCCTACATTGATGTGTAATGCACCATGGACAAGTTCATTAGAACCTGTAATTCCAAACTGATTATCAAAGATTCCCACAAAAGCCTCGGAAATTCCTGGAAGAGTAGGGTCATGTCCCATCAGTGATGTTTCTTCCGACGTTAAGGTTTGCTTCAATGAATCCAGTGCCTCCTAAAAGCAATCCTCGTTCTCCGATTCCCTGAAAAATTATCCCCTCCAAAAATTGTGCAATCTCTTCCAACATTTACATTGATATCACCAAAGAGCGATTGACAATAGCTGAGACGATTTGTTGAAAATGACCAATTTCCGAACCAGCACGGGAATATTTCTTACTATGCAATTTCAATATTTGCAATATTTCCAGAGCGGACGAGTAGATCTCTTCCCACTGTGACACTTGTTGGGTTATTTGTGACGTCGCGTGCGATTCTTCCTCGGCTTCGGCCAATTTTGTGTGAGCAAATCTGGTGCCGGCTTGAAGTACCACGTCATTTCTTGCTAGGACTGTAACGGTTCCCGTAAAAGGTGTTTGTACAGGTTCATAGTGCCCGATTACAGCAACATCATCATCAGTCGTTCCCCCAGTTTGAAAAATACTACCACTGTACCGCTGGGCGGTCTTCCCATTTCAAACGGGTGCTCAGTGGAACGTCCCGGTTGGAATGGTGTTGACTCACAGTCTCAACGCGCCATTGGATGCCCCTGCGGCAAGGCATTGCGTGGCATTGTGCGGTGTTGTGCAACATCCTCCTTGGATAGAAGGGGCTCTGTGAGGCTGGAGGATCAGTCCTACCCAGGACTCCTCCAGACTCCGGACTCCAGCGCCTACCTTGTACAAGTGGACATGAACGAGAAGATGCTCCTGGAATCCATCCTTCTCCATCACCAGCAGGCCTCCGCCTGCCACTGGGACCAGCAGGCATCCATCCTGCCGCAAGGACGAGCAGGCCAGCTGCTCCCAGCCAGTCCACGGTCAGAAGACAGCCCCTCCCAGCCCAGCCCGCCTTCAAGGCGGGTCAGCCAAGGTGGCCCCCTTGCAGGGGCCGACCCAGCCCCTCCTTGCAGACCGGCCGTCCAGGCTGGCTGACCGGCTGCCCGACCGCCCTGTTGCCCCGTTGCCCTGTTGCCCTGCCATGGGCAACCCGGGCAACTCTATCTCCGCTGCTTCCGAAGATCAGACAGTAGCCGATGTGTTGAGCTGCCCGTGGAGGTCAGAACGCGCGAAGCCCACCGGCCGCACATCTTCCCCAGCTTCAGTCCAACAGCGGCGCCAAGGACTGATCACCCAACAGCACCACCGGACCAGCACCTCGACCCTTCAATTCCCCCCTCCTTTCTCCTCCTACCCACTCTTGCCTGAAAATGGGTGAGGGATGGGAGGGGAGGATTGAGGAAGAGGCTTCGTCGAATCATCAACGTCGCCTTGGATTCCAAATGGAATGTCATAGAATCTGGGCTGTCATAGAATGGAATGCTAATAGCGGCGCATGTGTCCAAATTACGCTTCCCTCCTCTCTCACAGCCCATTTCTTCTCTACGTCCCAGTCTACCGCACTGCGTGTCGCTTTGCAAGTTTTTGTCTGATGGCTCATAAAGAGCATCAAATACATTAACTCAAAAAGTTTCACAAAAGCTTCTGCCAACAAGCCTTGGAAAAGGCCAAGCATACCAGAACATGGCTTCCAGCATCTCCAACTCCAGCCTGCATTGGAAAAAGGGCAAAGGCTATTGGAGCTTTTGCAGGGAAATTTTGACCAAAATTAATATTTAAAAAGGCTAATTTTTCACATTTTTTCAATTATTCCCATACTAGAAAATCTTTTTGAGAACTTTTTCTAGACGCGTCGCGATAGCAAAAAAGCTGTCGTATGCACAAAATGGGAGTAAAAATTGCAGAAAGCTCAGTCTCAACTCAGCTTTTTGCTAGCCATCAATTCTCTTCCCTACAATGGAGGACAATCAGCAGAACGGTGCCAGCCCACCACCATCCTATGCCCAAGCGGTGGCAGGGGGGCGGAGCTGTTCGTCAACATCGTTGGCTTGGACGAGCCAAGCCAACCACAGCCTCCCAGCCCTGAGGCCCCTCACCCTCCCGCAGGCGAGCCCCTGGAGGAGGTGAATGAGCCAGGAGAGGCCGTCTATCCAGGCCAGCCATCGGGCGATGGCCTCTCACACTTCCACCAAGTCTTCTCCTCCCTCCAGCGATCGGCCGCTGTGGAGGGAGACAGGCGGGAGTGCTATCGTCAGGACCCCGACGGCGATAAAGAGAACAGAGACCCCGCCATGGGCTCTCCCACATCCTCCCTCTCAGAATGGGAGGAGGACTGGGATGACGAAGACGACTGGAGCACGGAGGAAGAAGGGCGGCATCGTGAGGCAGAGCTCCGTCAAGGAGTCCACTTCCGCGAGGAAGCCTTCTATCTGCCCCCCAGCCCCGTCCCCTCTCCCCCATCATCCATGTTCTCAGGGTCTTTCGACCAGCAGAACCAGGCGAGGGAGGAGGGGGAGGGAGGGGGGGGAAAGATGGGAGACAGCATCGGAGGGAAACCTGAGCATGGAAACGAAGGCGGGCCACGACCCGGAAGAGTTCCGTGTCATCGGGCCAGCCGAGCTCCTCGGCAAGGAGAACACGGAGGTCTCTGAATCCAAGGCCGGCCCTCTGCCCGGCTTCAAAGGCAAGCCGTTTGTCTCGAGCTCTTCCTTCGCCTCCCATCCTCCCTCCCAGCTCAATCATTCACCCCACCCAGGGCATCCATCTCCTTACCCGGCACCTAGGAGAGGTTCTAGGCCTATCTATGTGCCGCCTCATAGGAGGAGGATGAGAGGCTTTGAATGTGATGGGTGGGAGGGTAGGGGAGACGCGTGGGGTGGAGGCGGAGGCCAGCCTACACATTCGCTCTGTCAGTACCTGGTGCCTCAACAAGCCCCACTCCCTCCCCATCGGCTCCCCACTGTCAGAGTCGTCCCTCCCCAACCCCGCCACTACTACGCAGGAGGGCTGCGGTCCTCGCGAGTAGTCAGCTTCTTGCCGCCCCCAATGCCTCCGCCGCCTCTGCCCTTCTACCCCATCCACCTTCTCCCAATGCAGGGGTGGGGATTTGGAGCCCCCAGCATCTACATACAGACGAATCCGCCTCCGGCCCCTCCCCTCGCCTACCAGGGGGACACCATGCAGGGCCACCGACTTCTCCAGCACCCCAGCCCCGGAGTAGACGTTGCCGGGCCAGGGCGCCCCCCTCACCAGCCTCTCCCGCCTCGGCCCCCGCCTCTCCTAGCAGCCCCGCAGCCGCCCTCCGCGCACTTTCAGGGCCTCTGCCCTCCACAGGCCAACCTGGCCGTCCCTGTGTCTGATCGGTGGCAGGGGCTGGGGCCTCTCAAGGGCATAGGACGAGGCAAGCCCATACCAGAGGCGGAGGAAAAAGGAGCAGTGGAGGACCAAGGGGGCCAGTGGCACTGGCCCCACTTCCCCTCTATCGGCCCTTTCATGCCTAGGGAGCCGGCTCCAGAAGATCTCCACCTAGCATCCGCTTCCTTTCACCTCCCCCAACTCCTGGTGAAAAGGGGGGCGGGAGGAGGCGGGAGAGGGAAAAGAGGAGGCGGGTGGGAGAAGCAGATGGACTGAAAATGCAGAACTTTTCCCTCTCTGGCAATCCGCCCGCCGTGTCCGCCCAGTCCCCACCTGTCAACTCGTCGGTGGGCAAACTGACGGGGCGCAACAACACCTCCTCCTCCTTCCCCCTCACACTGGGCCCCATCAGCAACTCCAACGCCCAACTCCAGACAATTATTCTGGCGCCAGAAGGGGAAGAGGGAGGAGGCCAGGGAGGGAGAGGAGGAGGGTTGTCAAGAGGCTCGCCAGTCTTCCAGCCATGATTCTCGCGGACTCCATGCCCCCCAGAACTGCGCTCTTCGACAGCTCCGCCTCTCCCCTCAGACCCAGTCTGGGCCCTGGTCATCCGTACATCCATCAGCCGCATGACCCAGGCGGTCGGTGGGGGACGAGGGGAGGAGAGAAAAGGCGGCCAAGTAGGCCAGGCCGACGAAGAAGGCGGAGAGGCGCTGCGTGGACAAGACCATGCCTAAAGCGCCTCCATTCATCTTCTGCATGAAAGGCACCATGCATGATACTCCGCTTCCACCCCCCTGCCCTGTACATCCCGTCTCCCGTGCATGCCCTGGCATGGCTTGACAATTTCTTTTGAGCATCTGCCGTGAATATTTCTCTCATCTTTTCTTGTAAATAAACCTTTTTAAAGTAAGGTTTTGCAAGATCGTGAGAAAAATTCGGAACATATGTCTTCCGTCAATGCCTGCCACAACATCTATGCATGCCTTCCACTTCTGGCCTCTCTCCACTCCTCACTCAACTCCCTTTCCTCCTCTTTTTCAGCATCTGCTCACTCATCATGAGCAACGAGGATGAGAAGCCGATGTGACTGATTCTGGAGAAGGCCAGGGAGGAGACCCCCGAGGCCCTTCAACTGCTGGACACCCTCCGAGGTAGCATCGCTGACACCAGCAATCGCCACCGCATCCACAATGACTCCAGCAAGGTCTCCCTCTCAATTCTCACCTTCCATTCCCTTGGTTCATAGCAGAGGGGGTAGAGAAAGAGAGGTGAAAACTTGCAGAGACGGGACCAGGTGGTCTGGCAGAGGGCCCGCCGTGACCGGACGCCCGATCGGGCGGGATACAAGTCCAACTCCGGCCACAGCCGCCCTTTCCTCAGCTCCGCCAATGCGACGGAGTGCAGACGACGGGAGCGAGGAGAGGGGGTGGGGAGAGGCAAAAGGCAGATCAGGGTGCATCCCTCCACCTCACCCTCCCTCGCCCCAAGTACAGGGCGGCTGTGCAGCCACCCTGACGGAGCCCCCCGCGAAGGTGGGCCTTCCCGGGCCCTCCACCATCATCACCCCTCTGGCCAAGCATCGCTTGCCGCCCAGCTTTGCCTCCCGGCCCAAGCGAAGCGTCAGTCCTCGCCTACCTGCAAGCCAGCCTCAGCCCAAGAAACGCCGCTCAGCCCCACCAGCCGCTTCCCCGCCACCCAAGCGCTCATCGCCGCTGGTCAGGCAAGACACCGGCCTGCCAAGAGCTCCTCGCCGGCCAACAAGCGCTCCTCGCTGGCCAACAAGAGCTCCCAGCCGCCGGCAAAGAAGTCCAAGTCCTTGCCCAAGTGGCCCAGCAACTCCCCCGGCAAGGTCTCCTACACCATCGTCATCGACCGCCACTCATCCTCCGATGGCCAGGTCCTCTCCGCCTCTTCCCCAGAACTCGTTGACCCAGTTCATGGCTGGGAGCCGACCAAGTCCCTCCCTTTCAAACCTGCCGATAAGAGGCTTGGGCAAAAAAGATGGAGAAGGACGCGAGGAATTGAAGGGACGCGGCGCAGAAGCTTCGACGGGAGCTGGTGGTAGGACCAGTCTCCCTCATCACCAGCTCCGCCGTCGCCATCGCTACTTCATCCAAGAAGAAAAGGTGCCGCCGTCCCTGTTCGGGGACTGGCTGGAGATTTGCCCCTCATTCCTCCTCTTCTGGCCAACATTTGCATAGCGAAAAGACATAATTCACTCTTCTACCTTGGAGCTAGATCGAGGAGGAAAAGGGGGAACCCCATCAAATTATCGAGCCTCTCCATCATCTGGCTGTGATTTCCTCCGCCCAGTTAGGAAAAATTGACTATCGATACTCAAGCTCAATGCCTAGGCCTGAGCAAGAGGGAACCGCAACTTTCATACACCTCTCAGCCTCCTCTGCTACTAGCCTTTGAGTGAAACCTAATACACCAATCGCCTTCGCTCTCAAAATTTGCTAGCTAGGTGCCCAGGACGGGCCCCAATTTCGCCCTCTCTGGAGCTCTAACAGCTACAATGTGGTAGGTCGTATTGGATCCACAATTGTGGTTAGACCTTCAGTTAGCCACAATGTGGTATGTTGGCAAATTGGATCCACAATCGTTGTTAAGTCTCGAAAAATTATACACAATGTGTTAGGTCATGCAAATTGGATCCGGTATTGTGGGCTGAGATCTTAAGTTAGCCACACTGTGGTAGGTCGTGCAAATTGGATCCACAATTGTGGTTAGTTCTTAGGTTAGCCATAATATGGTAGGT